>JAECUM010008514.1:0-47258 GCA_016617855.1 Megalonaias nervosa | reverse complement strand
ATGGCGACTCACCGCAGTTTACTCATTTAAGGTCTTCGATGTTAGCTTATGTTTCGATAAACCTACTATCGATGATAAATAAATTTCCTCGTCACGCTGTCAGAGTCGCTACGGATTCATTTTATGTACATAAAAAATATAAAGATTTATTAAAACTCGGTAATGGTGAATGGGGAACATGGAGAATAAAACAAGAAAATATATTTAGTTATTCTGAATCTGCAGATGTTGAAATTATAGAGATATATTACAGAAATAATAATCAAATATTAAAGTCATCTGCACCATCTCTGTACGATCCTGTATCTAGGTATAAGACCGTTTATCTTAATGGGTGTGGTGGTTCAGGTAAAACAACTCGTGCGATTAACTTATTTATAAATAATATCTCAGATATGATTGTTTTAACACCGACGCACAAACTTGCTAGAGAAATAAAGCAACGAGGAGTAAAATCATGTATATATCACAGTTTCTTTAGATGGTGCGGAGACACGTGGACTCCATCGCGGATGGGTGAAAAATATATACCTATATATATTATATGGGACGAGATATGCACGGTATCGTTAGAAACACTAAAAACATTTATTGATTGGTTGTTATTGAAGAATACTGCTGTGATTATGTGCGGCGATCATGGTCAACCACCACCCTTTGTTGGACAGTCTCCACATGAATGGCTGAAGAATAACGTAGATTACTACGAAGAAATAAATGATGACCATAGAGCTATCGATGAACCGCTGAAGGAATTTAAAAGGTTAATCAGACTTCAGCCAGACAGAGTACAATGTGAGATAATGCGAGGAGTAATTCCAGAGACTTCTATGAATGAATTTTGGACTTCATGGAATCCCGCTGATTTAATAGTCGCGAGTAGAAGATAGTTCGTGATGAACTACAGGATAAATTATTTTTGTTACATAAAGAAAAGTTTTCAGATCTACCTGTACCTTTGTGTTATCGCCCCTCAGATACTCGACGACAGAATATTGATGTTGAAATTCCTGGTGCCTTGATTCCACCAAGGATACAGAATCTTGTCTTGAATGATATTATTTTAGTCGATATTAATGTCGTTGAGAATGCGCTGAGTATGAATAAATCGCCGTGGGTGTTAGGATACGCTATAACTATTCACTCATCACAGGGATTAACTATAACTGATACTAAAATTTGGATTGTAGATGATAGGATCGAGTGGTCAAATTTAGTATATCTCGCCGTATCTCGAGTCAGGAGAATATCTCAGCTACATAGGGTTATTATGAATTTTATAGAAAATAATGATCAAACTGTTAATAATGACGTAATAAGAAAAAACTATCTGGTTATAAGCAGTTTGACAAAAAAAATAATCATGACTTTGATATTGATGTTGAATTTATTATAAAACTAAAACAACTACAGAATAATAATTGCGCAAGTTGCAACTGTAATATGTCATGGCAGTATTCGAATCCAAGACAATTTACCGTAGACAGAATTAATAGTGATCTTGGTCATACACGTGAAAATGTAATGCTGACTTGTCTTGATTGTAATCGACGTCGAGGCTCTGGACGTTTACAAAATTGAGCTTGGTGGTAATTGTGTATCCTCAGGAATTATTTGTAATTGTTCACGTACAAATCCATGTTGAGGGGCTGTAGAATCTAGTCTGTATATTGGAGGTCTACCAGTGGATCTAACCACGCAAGAAATTTTATGTGTAGTCACGCTCCAGATAGGATCGGTTGCTCTTTTTTTACCACCTTCAAGTTCGCCAGGTTCATATAAATATCTAACTGTAACATTACCTAATACTGGTTGAGAGAAAGATTCACGTCGTTGTCCGTTATAGCTACGGGGTATATATTTTTTTTTGATCGCATTAGAAGGTTTCATGGAAGTTGCACGAGTAATTTCATTATTCAACGCAGCTATCACACTCAGTAATCTTGCAACCCATTCACGAGATCTATCTTTGAAGTCAGTAGATATTTCCTTTGCGTATTGGTATCCGAATAACCGCTCGGCAAGTGTTCTATTAAATCGTTCAACGATTGCCTTATCACGATGAATTTCAGTATGTCCTCGTCTGATTTTAACGTTGTGCTTGTTCATCAACGATGATACTACTCCAAGAAATTCTTTACCGGGATCAACTTGTAATAACCGTGGCCATCGTAGACCACCACGTTGATAAATGCGTTCAAACGCAGATGCAACTTCAGATGCTGTTTTCGTTGATAATGGCTCCGCTTCTTTATATCTACTAGCAACGTCAACGACAGTTAACGCGTATTTGTATGTGCGTGATTTTCGTCCACGTGTTTTAATGGTATCGTGTGGTAAAAACAGTATATCCACTTGATGAACTTCATTAGGGACACTAACATCAAAATGCGCGTAATGAATTCTTTTAGGTGGACTTAGGAAGATTTGCCATATTGCCTGTCGTGCTAACCATGATGCAGCGACATTACGTGAAACTTTTGCTGCTTCGGCGAGTTTACTAATAGCTGCCTTACCTCTCCAAAATCCTCTCGGGGAATAATAAACAGATTCCATTATGATAGTTATATAATTAATTGCCAGCCCCTAGCACCAGTTTACCTTTCATAGCAGTTTTTACTAGTAAACTAGCTAATTTTTCTCTGAGAGATTTATTAGGTATAGCATTTAACGCGTGAATCAATTTCACATCCGCAAGATGTCGGTGTTGCAAATCCTTACTTTTATACGCGACATCGTGAACGTGACACGCTTGATCAATCTTATTTACTGGATACTCTCCTGGTTTTGGTTGATCTTGGTTATCGAGTCTGATATCAAGTCGAGTTCCTGGACCACAATAATTATATCCGGGTAAATGTTTCTCACCGGGGTATTTAGCCCATGGAGTTCCTGGTAATTTTTCTAACGAAGCAGCGATATCACCCCCACCTGTCTTTGTTGGAATAAACTTATATTTCTTGGTGCCACATTTCACACACTTGCCTGTAAGTGCTCGTCTTTTATTTCTTGTTGTTATTGTCGTTAATTCAGTAGTATCGGTAGGTGCTCTGCATCGAACACAATATAGACTCATATTATTTATTATATGGATATAATTGACTTTTCTGCGACACGAAAACAAGAACCAGTAAAGCACCATCCGGCGCTTCCGAATTCTATCAGAATGATTATAATAGGCCCATCTGGAAGTGGAAAGACGCAATTATTGCTTAATCTAATAATGCGATGGCTGAAGTGGGATAAATTGTATTTAGTGGCGCCATCTGTAGATGATCAGCGATGTTACGAAGTACTTAAAGATTTTAATGAAAACGCAGAATCGTTACATGAAGACAATGTCATAGACTTTATTACTGATATTGATGAAGCGCCATCTGTAGATGATCTCAGGGCCACTGGCCCTCATGGATTCATTAATAATTTAGTAGTGTATGATGATGTTATTCTGGACAAACAATCAAATCCAGCTAGAATATTTTCACGAGGTAGACATAAAAATACAGACGTGATTTATGTTACACAGAGATATACACAAATTCCAAAAGTAATCAGAGATAATTGTAACATTTTAGTTGTGTTTAATGGCGTAGATAATCATACGCTGCAGAATATTTATTATACTTGGTGTTCAGGCAACATGGACATGAATAAATTTAAAAATTTCTTTTCAAAAGCACAAGCCGCTCCATTTGGTTTTGTAACGATAAATTTACACGATCCTAGGTCAAGATATCGCAACGGACTTGATATAATTTTTGGATAAAAATCATAGCAGCAGTAGAGCTAATTTAGCTGCGTGTGGTTCTCCAATACTCATTATTGATAATATTTATAATGGCTGTTTAATTCATAGCAGCAGGAAGGCTGAAGGACATACGTGTAGTGACCAGATTGTGAAAAAATCTGGTCAATTAAAGAAGTTTTCATTATTAAGGCAAAACCTTCTTTTTTCAGCCTTCGTAGGAACCCTTAATTTTCAAAAATAAGGTCTCTACAAAGTTGTAGGATTCAGCCTTCCTGCTGCTTACCTTGATCAGTAAAAGTAACTATATTATTAACAACCGCATTAGGAACTCGTATGAGTACATCTGGCAGTTGTATATTACTAGTTTTTAATCGTCCTTCCTTATCCTGAAAAACAACTACTTCATTTTGATCAACACTTGCAATATTTAATAAATTGTCAATCTCATTTCTGAGCTAATCGAGAGTTGCGTATTTAGATAAATCAGCTTGCTGCTGAGCTTTACCACGAGAAGATCTTCCGTAAATATCCACCATTATATTTACTAATGTCTGTTTAAATGTGACAACGTAGTATATTCATACACAACTTTGTGAGGTGGTTTTGTTGATTTTGATACAGCATCAAGTACGTTAAGTACTTCTCGACCACATATTGGTGGATCAGTTAATGTTTGTGTTGGTAGCGTTGAATACTATATTGGAGTACTTTGATCGCCGCTAATATACTTTAAGAATTCTTTTGGTGGAGCTAGTCCATATGAATCAAAATAAATAATTCCACGTGGATCAATTGCATATCCAACCCAGTGTGTGCCTGGTCCAGAGTTTTTATCGAGATTAATAATATCGGTTTCAATATTGTTTGGTTTCTTTGGTAATTGATCACGCATAAAAACACCTCTGAAGTTTTTTATTTTTAATTTTTTAGCAGCATCTAGTAAATCAAAATTGGACATAGGAGATATTAGTAAACTGTCCCTGGTAATCTTATGCCTTTTCCGTACCATGAATGTGGAGTCCCTGGCAATCTTAGACCCCTTCCCTTTTTTTTGGAGGGTTTTATTCCCTGACCCGTTGCTTTCTTTAATGCCATTTCAGCAGCGGTTCCAACAGCGCCTAATGCAGCTGCTTGTGCAACAGCTGGGGCTGCAGCGGCAATTAATGCTGGTATAGCTGCAAGAAGTGGAAATATACCACCCGTCTTAAAGATGTCTTTAATGGCACCCGCAGAAAGATTAAGTTTCATACCTTTATTTGATTTTTTGGTTTCATTGAAATGCCTGAGCTGACGTTCTGTAAGAGATAATTTATTTTAGCTGCTCATCTGCTCTTTCTTTAGCGATATTTTTAATCCACTCTCATTTTTTGATGCTGATTGTAGCCTTTTAATCTGACCAGGAGTCAGACTAACACTAACGTGATTATACGACATTATAATTATCATAGATGATCTAATTACGTGTTACATATTTTCTACTGAAGCATCAACTACTCGCATTCGTCCACCAGCACCTTCAAGTAACATCGATTTATCGCTGAGTATAACAGCAATTGCTCTGTAATTGTCAATACCTTCTATTACTGGTGGTCCTGCTGCTCCTACTGGCTTCAGAACGCGAGCTCGAAAGTGTATATCAACTACTGACTGTCTGTATAAATCCAAATGTTCGAGAGGAAAGTAATAGATCGGATATAAGGTCGTAAAATCTAATTGTGATATTTGTAAACCAGTATCAATATTTTGATCACGTCCCATAAACGTCATTAATCGATGATATGCACGTGCTACATGATTTTGATCAAAATTCAATAAAATATCTTCGGATGGTTCTTGATGTCCATTTATTCTTAAAGAAACCTCGGAAACACCAAGATTGTCGAATATCATAATACTACGTAGTTGATTGTTTACCCGTGCAGTATTTTGCAATGCAATAAATATATGCCGTGGTGCAGAAACACCCTGCTGGGAAGCTATCTGCCACGTGAATAAACCATCAATATTACTCTGGATAGCATCTGTGGTCATTGTCAGCCATGACAACTCTGATTTACCACCTTGATTCATAAAAGAGAGTAGATGATCTTTTTCAGATATTGATGGAGTCATCACTGGCATCCATAATAAAAGCTTGGTTAATACTACTTTACCATGAAGTGCAGCAGTTGCAGCAGGATCAGCACCTGCAACATGCCATATTGCATCATCGTCTGTAGCCTTTAGTACGAGTACAACCGTATGTTTAGCTCCGAAAATAACTTTTTTGACATTTCTGCAAAATCCAAATATGTGTGAAACTGGAATTGCACATGAAAATCTCCTATTACCTTTCAACATTGATCGACGTGCTGTAAACCCTAAATTGAAATCTGAATTAATATTGTGCAGTAACGGAAATGCAGCACCGGGTCGGGGTATCATTCCGGCTGGTTGTGGATCGACTGCAGTATCCCGTGCCGTTTGTACCAAATTATGCTGTCTGTTGTCAGGGTGATCAGAAGTGTCCTTTACAAACATCATTAATGGACCAGCTGATCTTGAATAATCATCGATGTATCGTGCTAGACCCAATATTGCTGTAGCAACATCAACGTCCTTCTGAATTGATTCAATATTTTTACCATCAATCATATAAGTGGCGCTGTCAAATAACGCCATAATACCATTAACAAAACTAAATCTGTCATTGGCTCCATATGCAGTATTATCCATTTTTAAAATATCACCTTCAACCTCAATAAATGCTTCAGCGGGTAAGAAATACCTACTTGTATCTTGAACCTGAAGTTCAATTCGTCCACGCTGATCTGGAATTCGAGCGTCATAATAATAATATTGATAACCACGCACAGACTCATCTTTGAGTACTGGTGCGTCCTTGTCGAATGCGGGATCAGATATGAGCTTGAACATCTTTATTATATTTGCTATCGTCTAAAACGAAGACCACTTCCTGCTATCAGACTAGCGGTTATATGTTTTTCTTCTTCTGATATTGGTACATCAGCCAACTCTGCTAGTTTTTGATTCGCAACTTGATTTATTATTTTACTGACATTTGCAGGCATTACTTCAGTGCTAGGTAATTTTACTGGTGGCTGAGGTTTTCGTCGTATTAATCGTGCTAGTCTATCTTTGATCGCTGAAAATGCTTTACTAGCAACATTACCAACAGCACCAATACCTTTTTCACGAACAACATCAATAGCTTTCATTCCCAGTTGCTTTGCAATCGGTATTGCTTTTGGGGCTATCCTTTTAAATAGACCCTGAACAACATCACCAAATCCATCTCCGTAGGTTGTTTTGTACACGGGTAATCGTGAGTTTATTACTCTGACCATGGTTGGTCCACGTTGAGTACTATGTACGATCATTTTATTATAGTAATTGTATTTAATTATATACTAATCGCTGTAATAATCATCGGCAATTTCATTAATGAGAGATTGATAAACATCAACGTCCATGATACCGCCTGTAAATAATCGTCTGCAAATATCAGCTGCTTCATTAATTATTTCTGGAGAATTATTACCAGCTCGTTTTCCTCCAATGAGGATCTCTAGCCGATCAACATCAGCAAGGACATTATTAGGACACGGAGTAACGAGACCACTTCAATGAGTAGTAAATCCACTTCCACTTATGTTGCCAGAAGAGGTGTCTGACGTCCAATATTCTTCTTCCTCCTCTTGTATACGTGGATATAATGATGATGATGGTGGAGTTTGTGCTACACGTAGTGGTGACGATAATGGTTGTGATTCCGATGTTGTTTGAGAATCTGGCTGTTTTCTTTTTGTATATTTTCGTTTTGGTCTTGCTTCTTCTTCCTCTTTTGCTTTTCTCCTTTCTTCTTTCTCTTGTTTTCTTTGTTCTTCAATTTGTTTTCTTTGTTCTCTTCTTGATTGGATTAATTCATCAATTTCATAAAGATAACCTTGATATAATACATCATTATTTCTAGCTTGTTCAACATTTGTATATATACGATATAATGATTTTTGCCATTGATCATTGGTTTTAATATATTTAGCGTGTTCAGGTTTTATTAATTTATCTCTTCGACCAAAACTATCCACGGCAAACTCAGTTAATTGTTGTAGGTTTTTAAGGTCCTTAATTACTTTAATAGTATCTTCATCAAATTTATTTACTAGTTCAGCATTACTTATTACAGGACTTTTTTGTTTAGGGGTTGGTGCTTCAGGTATTTGTTGTATTGGTTGAGCAGCAGCTATATCAGCTGGAAGTCCACGTAAAATTCTTTTTGTCTGTTTTGTTCTTTCTGCTATTTTTCCAGTTGCTTCAGCGGTTTTTTCTAAAGCAGGAAGTAGACCTTTAGTAGTCTCTGTAATAGGTTTAAATAATTGTTTTGTATCCTCTTCAAATTCAACTTGAGATTCCTGACGTGATTGTAGTTGTTGCTTGACAGAATCACGAACAGGTAAATATTTTTTAATTGCCTCTAATCGCTCTCGAGCTAATCTAGCTGAATGTGGTTCTCCAATATTCATTTATTAATAATATTTAAACTGGCTGTTTTATTTATAGCAGCAGGAAGGGTGAAAAACGACAAAAATTAATTGACCTGGTAAGTAAACTAAACGCATTATAAAAATAAAAACAAAAAAAGTCAAAAATAAAGTAACAAAAATGAGCTAACTAAAACGATTTATTATCCGTTTTTTCAAACTATAATGGTAATAATAAAGTTAGGAGGTTCGGTTTATAATTATTGACCTTATTTTTTTCAGCCCCTGTAGGAACCTTTATTTTGTAAAATAAGGTCAGGAAAAAAGTTATAGGGTTCACCCTCCCTGCTGTTGCATGTAATGAGACAAAATGAACTTGTCAAAATGCTCCTGTCAAAGGTTTTATGTTTAGGAAGTTTACATCTCCAAAGTTTGCAGTCATGTTTAGTGTGTATACAGCTTGTGTAACGAATAGAAAGATGGCTACAACGGCTAACGTGAATGTAGAAATGGTGTTACTAAACAACGGAGAATAATATATGTCATATAAACAACACTAGTCCAATGTGTTTAACAATGTCACAGTGCTCACTTCAACAGTTTGACAGCTTTAATGCAAAAACAAGCGCACAGAACATGACTGGGTGAAAGGACACAATTTAGGTCAAAATCATAACATGTTGCTACTTAAGGATTGTGGATAACAAAATGTATATATGGACCACTAGTATAACATGTACACCGCTTTACAAAGCAGTATGATCCGTTAAAAGGTGTGGATAAGTGATGAACAGAACGTTTAAAAATATTAACAATAATTTATGCTGAGATATAGTTAATACCAAGCTGCACATATGCATTATTATTCTAGCAAATTTACTTAGTTGTACGATGATATTTTTAATGGTATTCATTTATGCACCGGGATGAATGAAAATCTATATCACTCAGCACAATTCGCGGACGGTGGATACTACTACCATCTGAAAATAAATGTCAATCGAATCTAATAAATTATACAAAAGCTCATTTTAATTATTTTAAGCTCAAGTTATTGTTTCCTTAATTAATGTATTTCTTGATCATCTTCGAAGCTTATTAGAAAAAAATGTACGGAATTTTCCCATATATATTAGATCGCTACATGCATTAGTGATGCAAAAATGTTGACAGGCCCAATCATTATGTTGTGAAACTGTCCAGAGTCGCTGACTCTGAACTATATTTACATCATCGTAACTTTATATAATATTAACATCAAATCGCTCACCATTCATCCAAATTGGAGAACCAGTATTGCACGAATTCCAATGTATGCGGAAGCTACTGTGGTCTGTCGGAATGTTTCTCCTGCCAACGTCATACCAGCCTTCAACCAGATCATGGTCGAATACCCACAAGCCAAATCTTTCTCCTGAGTAATTTGAGGCTCTTTCATCCAAATGTGGGAGGGTCATGTGGCTTCCATCGCAGCTTTCGCCTGTAGAGAATGATGTATATATTTATATATGAATGGAGAAGTATGGAGAAAACAAAATTCGTAATAAAGATTAACGAGCATATTTGCCCATATTCCAAGATTTTGTGCATACTATTTGGACTAAAGACCAGAACAATAAAAAATAAGGCCAATGGTATTTCAGGGACACTTGTTAGGGCCGACCGGAGGCATCAACTCTGTCTATACTCCATCTACGTCATTCACAGTGACTTCTGACGAAGAGATTCACTACCCGATAGATGTAATACAGATGAATGGTCTGGGATGTGAGACCTGTCATCAACGGTGAACACACTGGAGGATTTCAATGCTTCCAGTTCTGAAGGTGCACATAAGTATCACATCAAGATACTTGAGGTCTGATGGTGATCTTCCCAATCAGCCGTTCACATCGCAGACAAAATAGATGTTGACTGGGAAGATGCAAAACTAACGTATTAATAGGTGCATTACCTGTGGGTCGAGCTACTTCATCATTAAGGGCAGCCACAGCGGCAGGTGGTCGCTTAAGCCACTCAGTATTACGATCAGCAGCTTCAGTGCGAAACATTATCTCCTTTGCGTACGGGTGTCCAAAGTCCGCTAAGTCAGAGACCAGTTTACCCTCTTTTCAATGCATTGCGCACTGTGGGTTCCGGTCCATGCCACGTCTTACACATACACCTGCTTAGATAAGAGCTTCGACGTTACGCCCATAATCACCCAGCCGTGTCAACCTGCAGCAGATCGGGCCACTTTAACGGCGGCCTTATTGTAGATTCGTGCCAGATAGTCGGCGACTTTGGAAGTCTATGTTATTGCCAATGGCTTATTTTCCTTGGAACGCTTGGTATCATCAACTGCGATTAGTGTATTCTTGTACGCATTTCTTTCATCTTTGTCGTGCGGCAGGAATAGACCTTGGAAGGGTGCATCTCTCAATGATTGGGACATTAAGCATATGTCTAGGGATTTTGTATGATGTCGTCAGGTAAATTTGCGGCATGCTTTGTTTTCTTATGCCACACCTTCACATCTTGAATGACTTGGACTGCTTCTTGCACTTTGGTGATAGATATCGCACCATTTCAGTAACCTGTTGAGCTGTAATATATTACTGTAAGGTTAGTATTCATTGCGTTTTATGGTTGTAATATGTTTAGCAGTTTGCCTGGCTTTGCCAAGTCCTATCGAGCTACAAAAGAGCACTCCATTTGACAGCGCAAGCAATTACCTGCACATGCTAGTTAGAACTATTTAGAGACCAAATAGCTGACTGTAACAAGCCCCACCACCTGCCCCATCTGAACAGTTTGGAGTCTACCACCGCTTTTGCATGGCAGACGCGTTCTTCGCTGACATATTTGAGCTCAAAATAGAAGATGTTATGTGTATGTAATTTAATTGTTTGTTAGTTTTATTTTTTTATTTTTATTTTATTTCATTACCTGTTATTGTAATGATAATTTTGTCTAGTGGATTTGATATTTTTATAGAAATTCAATTCAGTTCTGTTTGACCCGGTAAACAGCCAGTAGTAGAAACATTGTCTCTATTTGCTGACCTTGATTCAAAACCATTGTCAGTTTTGAGTAAACAGCTTTTTACTAATTTTTTCCCAGAGTATGAGCAATTGATTTTAGCTAAGGCCACACAGAGAATACGTGATAATAGGTATGTAAATGTTTCTACGTTGTTCTGGTAGCTCAAAGGTGTTTTGTTGTGAACAGTTTTAGTTGAATGTATATTTCTTTTAGAATTAGTAATTTATTTACCCTGGAATACAAATGCTTCTAAATTGATTCTTGGACAAAGACATTTATTTAAAATTATTCGGAATTCCAAACTGTAATATTATTCTTTGTGATTCAACATGATCTACAACGACACTTGGAAAGAACATTTAGCAACAATTCAGAAATTCTTTGACAGACTCACTGATGCAAGTTTGACAATCAGTTTATCCAAAAGTGAGTTCTGTCATGATTGTGTAACATTTCCAGGACATATTGTGGGACATGGACAAGTTAAACCTATAGATGCTAAGGTCAAGGCTATCTCTGAATTCCCTGTGCCTGTCAGTAAAATGCAACTGATACTAATTTTAGGTATGACTGGATACTATCGGAAATTGTGTTCCAATTTTTCCATAATTGTTGAACCCCTCACAAATGTATTAAGCAAGAAAAATTGTTTTTTTTGGGACTGAAAAATTTCAGGAGGCTTTTGATAAGTTAAAAGCCATACTTAAGAGTGCACCAGTTCTTACAGCTCCAAATTTCATTCAATCATTTAAACTGTCTGTTGATGCAAGTGATGTTGGGGTTGGAGCAGTATTGATTCAAGAATATAGAAATGTTGATCATCCAGTGTGCTATTTTTCTAAGAAATTAAATAAGCACCAACGAAATTATTCAACAATCGAGAAGGAATGTTTGGCTTTGATATTGTCATTACAACATTTTGACGTTTACATTAGTTCAGCTACTTCTCCGAATATTGTGTTTAGTGATCACAACCCTCTTACTTTCATCGACAAGATGAAAAACAAAACTCAGAGATTATTAAAGTGGAGTTTGTTGTTACAGAAAAATAATATTGACATCAAGCACATCAAGGGAAAAGACAATTTAATAGCAGATGCACATTCCCGTGTATATAAATATTATTTCAATTACACTTTGTATAATTGACAAGAGTTTTTCTTATGTAATTTTTCTTTTACCTCATGTATAATTAACATATGGTAAAAAGAAAACTTTGTTATAGAAATCTTTCTTTTTCGTTTATGGGGGAAGTGTTATGTATATGCAAGTTAATTACTTATTTGCTAGTTTCAAAATTTTTTATTTTTATTTTATTCCATGTATTGTAATGATAATTTTGTCAACTGGATTTGATATTTTTTTTTTAAAATTTCAGTTCCGTTCTGTTTGACCCGGTAAACAGCCAGTAGTAGAGATATTGTATCTATGTGCTGATATTGTTTCAGAACCAGTGTCCGTTTCGAGTAAACAACCTTTTTTTCCCAGCGTAAGAACTATTGATTTTAGCTAAGGCCGTACGTATAGTATGTAATAATCGGCTTGTAAATGTTTCTACGTTGTTCTGGTAAGATGATCACGTGATCCTCTTATGGGAGTCTGTTTTGTGTTTTAGTTATTCTTTATAATTCAATGTTATAAGAAGAAACAGCTAGTTGTGCTTTAAACCTTTGAAGCTCAAAGGTGTTTTGTTGTGAACAATTTGAGTTGAATTTTTATTTCTTCTGGAATTAGTAATTTATTTACCTTGTAATACAAATGCTCCTAAATTGATTCTTGGACAAAGACATTTATTGAAAATTATTCGGAATTCCAAACTAAAATATTATTCTTTGTGATTCAATAAAGAACTGTTGACACATCAGGACAAAGCTGACTATCGAAGACATCATTGCCTTCCATCTTGAATTTCATTGGGATTCGAACTGTGATTCACTTAGGACTTTTTATTGATAGGACTTATATTTTTTAATTCTTGGATTAATTTTGGATTTGATTCGTAAACCGTAAGTCCTTTTTCTTATTTTTACTTTGTTTATCTAGGGAAATAAATTATGTTTCTCTGTTTTGCAAAGCTTGTTGCCTTCACTCTTTTCTTGTCACTTTTGTACGAGCCTAGACAGGTAACAAAGAAAATAACTATAGCATTAACAATTGCCCACAGAATATGATATGAAGGGATGACATGACACGAACGTGCTGATAATAGTAGGAATGGTGCATGGTTTAATTAGCATTTACTCCAAACAAAATCGCAGTATAGTGATTATTATGGTCCAACTATGTCTTCAAAGTCTAGCAGAAAGTGGACGACCAGTGTGATTTTAATAAACGTTTGTCAATGATCAAGGCTATCAAACGTAATCGAAACTAACAAAGTTCAAGGAAGACAAGCATCGTTCCATGGTAAATGCGGATTCCGAGATAAATTACCACAGCGAAATACACACTACTGTTCCGTATCAAAGGGGTCATGCAGTGTCGTGTATACGCTTCAACAATGCTCAGGAATTGCTTTTTCTTGTCGTTTCAACGGTGCTAGTTTTTCCGACGTTCTTGCAACTGTGTTCCGTGCACGTGAGCTGCGGGCCGCTTGATGTTTAAACAATGTCAGCTGCGATATCTAGACAATTCCAGAGAAAATGACTTGATAATTTGCGGTTTTCTTTGAGCCTATATAACATTGCGCCAATACAATGATCCAGCGTTAACAAGCAAACTTAAGTGCTGATCTGGTCCATGGACAAACTAATAGGACACTGGCGGGACTGTGCGCGAAAGTATTATACTAAACTCCTTCAGAGATCTCGTATGTGTCCGCTTGACGCCTGGCTTCGGTGATTCTGTGTTCTTTTAGTGTGTCCCTAGATAAGTCTTACTCATTGCAACATAAGACCGCTGTCCATGGGAACTACTGACAGAGGTCAGTGACAACAGAGTTGTGCATGTGTACCATGACCCATACGCTAACGCCTGCATTCAAGGCGGCTCAGCTATGCGAGATTAGTAAGGACAGTTTCCTTATATTGGACATCTGTAATAAAGGACTCCAGTCAACAACATATAGCTGTTTCCTTTCCAATTAATACGTTAAGTACAAATTGGGTGGTAGGAAGAAGATATACCACAGTGATGGGACTACATCACATCATAGTCCAGTTTAATGTATAATGCCTATTGCAAAACATGAATTGTTTTCCTTGTTTCCTTTCCAAAGCATGCCATCCATCTCATCGTTAAGGAAAATGTGCCCGGCAACATGGCAGGAAAGTGGAGACAAACTGGACCTTGAAAACATACAAAAACAACCTGTACAACTTTTTATCCCAACTAACATTAAAGTACTTGAGCCAAAAGTTTTTCCAAGTAATATGGTTCGAAGATAAGCTGGCAACCGAAGTACGACAAATGCTTGCTGAGTCTCAAGAAGAGATCACGGTCAATACAAGAAAGCTGACAGTCACCGAGCTTTTCACAGTGACTGGAGAGGAGGACCTACAGAATCTATGTTGGGGTTTGGACCGAGACAAGGAAATCCCAGTCAAGGGGTTACATTATTTGTCTCCCCACGAGGCTTGCTATATATTTTCAAAGTCCATGTAGGATCATTTCCTGGCAACTGTTCTGGTTTGAATCCACATCAAATTTTGTGCAAATAATGTATTTAGACTGTTGTGTCAATGTGATTGTGGAACATATTCACATGTGTCTGCGTTGCAGTGGTGCACTACAGCCGGTTGAGTAGCACCAGCTCGAAACAACAGTCGTACATATCGATTTCCATCAAATATATTACTTATCTTTTATAAGGAAACCAGGTGGTAAATGTAACTACGATGATCAGACTTTATATCCAATAAGATTGTATAGCACATGCTGATTAGTAACAAATCAGATCTTGTGCAAAAGGCTTGTCATTTAATCCAATGAATATGTCGTTTGTTATCCTCCATATCCGATCAATCATCCCACAAAGGAACTGAACAGTTTAAGTAGTGTCATGAACCCATTTTCCACTCCCCCCCCCTTTTTTTTTTTTGCTCTTTCGTTGCTGATATATAAGTCACGATCTCTATCACCCATGACATATGCCAATGTCGCAAGCAAGACTAATACCCATACTCAATGGAAACCGTGGATTATTAAGACATGAAAGAGAAGATTGTTGTTTTACTCTACTGATATTGTCTGCAAAACCGCAACCGCAGGGTTTCATATTTGTGCTTGGAATTGTCGGTGATTTTCCATTTCCCCCAGCACAGTCGCAAGTCTAGCCGTGCAAAATATGTTATCTTCGACTGCCAACAAATACAAACTACTAATCATGTTGAGACTACATATTGCCGCTGCAAGTAGTTCTCAATAAACGCATGTTAGTTTGTGCAGCAATATCGAAATTAATTTGCTAGTACCACTACAGACACCAGTTACTATTGATATAGCCCAGAAATTAATTCCGATTGGAACACCTAAGATGGCTGTCATTGCTACGATTCTAACCCCAACAAAACAAACAGTTGCTGCTGCGGCAAGCCTACAAAAGGCATCAACAACCAATGCGTGTGTTTGGATTTCACGATCAACACTATCCTCATGGTGATTTGACCTCGTTGCTGTTGCCCAGCTTATTTTACTTTTTTACGTCGGTAGCATTGAGTGTCCATTATAGTTCTTCGATGAATAAAAAAATTGCATAGTACAATTGCACGACAGGAAGACCATTCCCTTATTCATCACGTCCAAGTGTAACACGCACAAGCACTACTAGCCAATTACATTTTTCTATGCTTACCAATGAATATTTTACACCAACATTCAAATTTCCATTAAGGTCTCACATGGAGGAAAAGACAACATTATATATATCCTGCACTTGTGATTCTGTTTTTAATTGATGTCCCTAACCGTGTATCATTAACAGTGAAAATCTCTTTTACTTCGATCCACAAACACTGGCGTGCAAACGTCAAATACTGGATAAGATATATCTTTGAGCTGAGCTGATGTTTATACATTACTGATGTTGTTCATTACATTCACGGAAACTTCCGCTTTTCGAATGCACTTCGAATTGCCGGATTTACAATCTCTGAATTTGGTAATTGTGGTTGAATGGCTTCATTGATGACTTTATCATCCACATCTAAAAAGGCTTATGTTGATCCTAGCGTGGCGGGTTTTGCTAGTGCGAGTCACTAACCGATTGAGTTCCCTTTAATCTCATTTTATTCCCACACTAGTACTTTTGATGCTATCAACAACTCGCATTCCAATTTGTTTAGCGATTGGTGCAGTGTGCAATGATAAAGCTGTGAGCACCTTTTGTGAACATATCGACAATACACGAACAAGGTTAACAAGGCTAGTTCCTTAACATTTTGCTTAAATTGGGTTTCTCGCTTTAACATAACGCACGGAAGTCTCATGTCCACGAACAACTGTCATAATATTAAATGCCTGGTCATTCTCTAATGCACATCTATGTCGTCATTGTTTCATCTGAAATACCTTTGGGTCAACCAAGAATCTTTCTTAACAGCGGCTGTCCAAATTTAACCAAATATTGCAGAGAATCAGTTACGATGTCAGTGCTGAGTGTCGGCCCATGGTAATAAATTGAAATTTTAGAGTCTTTACCAGTAACCCCGAACTTCTTTCATCGGATCTCATCGTCGATTAAGGTAATATCATACACGCCTTTTGGAAGTCCTACTATATCCTTTTTGATCCACGATCTGCTGAAAAAAAAAAAGATCACCAAACGGTTGTGATCGAATGTTATGCCAAATATAATATACTCGCAGCGACGAAATTTCGATTTCGAGTGCGCGTTAATACCTAGAGGTAGCAGGTGTAGAAAGAGTCACAATGAATTAGTGTTTCGTTCATGAGACTGATCATCGAGGGAGCACTCTTGGTTGTATTTACAACAACCTATTCCATCGCAGCATAGATTTCACGTAAACCATGAAATGTTTCAATTGCCTCAGATCTCATCATTGGTGTGGTTATAATATGCATCATAGATATCTTCAGCAACTTTATGCATCAACGGGCTATATGTTTTTCTGTCCATGATATGATTGGTGAGCAACCGCTGAGATATCGCTGCGGTCTCATTAATGACTTGTGTGGCGCTGTTGCTATCACGAGTTGACCCCCGAAGTCTTTCTAATCGTCCGGGTCACAAATTCCACGAATGCATAAGCTATGGTTTGGTTGGTGCTCCTATAAGGGTGCAGCAGGTCTTTATGGTACCCAGGCAGCAGGTCTTTGTGTGTGTGATTTAGATTTGTAACGTAGCTTTTGACAATTTTTCAGTCATAGCGCAATGATGTCTGCAGTGTGTCAGTTTATAGTGCTGCCTAGCAATGGGGCACCATGCCGCATACATGTAGCATCAAATCACCCGGCCGACCAGTCCTAACATTCATCTCTTAATGCTGAGTGCCTAGCGCGGCAGCAATTAGTACCATTTTTAAATGTCTTTGGTATGTTCCAGCCGGGATTCGAACCCACGACCTTCAGCATCTGAGGCGGCCGCTCTAACCACTAGAGCACCCTAGTGGTTAGAAGGTCTTTCTTGTTCCTTATATTCACGTTGTTCTTGTATGTTCCCAGATCTTCCTCTATAGCACATTCAAGGTCGGGGTCAGGGCCTCTAAGATATTGTCATTGTTGTGGTACGTACATATGTATATATCCTTTGCATAACGTTTCACCTTCTTCAGTTCATTCGTCCATAAATGCGTTAAGAGTTTCTACAAAAATGAGCAGCCCACTAATCATCAATACATTGTTTACAGTAAACACCTGAATATTGATTTTAGTCCATTTCTTATCAATATGTTTACTATGTGTCTTTCATTGCATTTTACCATGTACCCTTTTCCAGCTGGATGGTCAGCGAAGAGCAAAGAATAGAGGAATTTCGGACGATTATCTGGCAAGCATTTTTGTTAAAGTATTGAACTGGTGCTTTTATCTGTGAGTGATACTCAGTTGACACTTGTGGCATTCATTCAGCTGCTACTCTAACATTTGTATCAACTACACAGATTCTTTTTGCAAGTTCACCAGCGGCTTCTTCAACATTTGATTTGACTTCCTCTATCGCCAGTGTCAAGCAAGTAATAGCCTCTGAAGTTGCACTTGATTTTTTTCTGTCACGACTGCAACATATCTCTGACCCTTTTTCGTCCTGCCATAGAATTACATTTCAATTCCTGGTGTTGACGAACGGCTTTATGGCGTCGTGTCCCATACTCTTCTATTACATCCCTGGCAGACATTTCATGTTTTTATCATGATTATTAACGTTTGCTTTAAATACATTTGTGTCCAAACACGGTGCCTATCTCCTCTACTGGACGACAAAACTATCCAGATCGTTAGTTAGCTGAGCAAGCATGTCACGAAATTCTTTGCACGAACTGTAGGCAGCACACCAAGTCTAATGAATATTTGCAAGACCGTAGGCGTCATTTTCACGAAACATCAACATGTTATAGTTTCAAGGATTGCGTTAGGGAAATGTGTACAACGTCGAGACAAATAGTTTATATCGGTGTTATTGAACCAATCTTGAGAAAATAGTTGCGCAGGATTGATTTGTTCCTGAAGCATTACTTTGTCGTACACTACAAGAATAATTTCGCTTAAATCAAAATCATCAGTAGTAGGAGACTGCCTAATCGATGTTGGAGAAGAAATCCACAGTGGGTTTGACACCCTTGCCGGTCAAAACTCTTTAAAAAATCTTTTAAAATATTATAACACGGTTTATGACCCGCTGGCGGCGCAATTACATACAACTGATCCCACACCAGCCATGTTAAGATCATATTCAGCAACAGTTTGAGCTTTCCTGAACCAGCAATCGTAATTTTTAGTGTACGAACAAAGTTTGGAAATGTACACTACATTTGGACGGTTTAGGTGTTTCAAGTGCAGAGAAGTCAATGACGATAAAAAATGGAGCTTTTCTAATCCTTTTTATTTGTGAAAGAATCTTTTGAATTTCCTCTTTTGTGATGCCATTGAATAATACGGTATATAATACAATCATGTCTCCATATTGTGTGCGATGTCGCGTAAAATACGTACTGCAAATCCAAATTGATTTCGGACACGTAATGGACCAGCAGCAATTACTATAACGTGTGTATGACGTGGAGCAAAGCAATTCGCATTTAGTATGAAAAGATCGGATGTGATGTCATTGATGCACTAACAAAGTTATCTCGAATACCATGGAGTAAATATCATCACGGGAGTCTGACGTTTTATCAATAATGTACGATGAAATCTCTGACAACCCGAAATCACCTTATAGGTACTATAAATTAATATAAGGAGTGCAAGCGTGAAACCAGCCTCCGCTCGATTTGACTTTTGTCACGCATCTTTTATCGCTTCAGAACCGCCAAAAGACTGAAAAGCTTCAACATCCATTCAAAACACAGTAACGTAAAAACGCGTGACTCTCGGACGACCATAGCATGAATCGAATCCGGCGAATTAACCTTTATTTTCACCATTTAAGTCACAAAGTCTTTCTATAGGAAACCATCAGGCGGAAGTAGCCTATTTGACTAAATTCTACCCTGCATTAAATAAGCGTTATGGTCTAATACTCGTACCGATAACGGAGCAGAATCCGTGTTATCTTTAAGTACTGGGGGCTAAAACTTGGAATAACGTAGCAATTCAGAATTCTGAGTTGTTGCTCTCTTTCTCAATAAATTGTGTGTGGCGTGAAGCGATATAAATAGACCGAACGGCTGGTTTTTTAATTCGCTGTTCAGGGCTGAATTATCGCACACGTCGGAAATTGAAGATAAGTAAGCAAATAAGTGGCTTTGTATCAGTTCCATTACTGCCTTTGCAATGGAGGATGTTAATATAGACATTTTTCAAATTCCTTTTGCAGGGAAAACACGTGAATAATAAGACAACCAATAAATCTGTGACAAAATATTTTGATAATAATATATTGTATATACTAGAAGAGAGACCTAGATATGTGTCAGATTTCTGCAGTTAATTACTTTGTTTTCTCACCTTCATCAGTTTTAAGTGCATTTTATGATAGGAGGTGAAGTTAAATCTTACAAAGTTGTATCTAAGTACATGTAGCATATTGAATAAATTGTTTTAATGACTGTTAATATGATTTTTCTATCTTTCCTAATTATTACAGCAATGATTAAAAACTTTCAAACTTGTAATATTGGTTAAATCAGAAAACAAATTTTTATTAAGTTCATTTTGATTTACACAAATAAATAATAAACTTGTTTACACACCCCTCCCCCATGAATTTATCTAATAAATTAATTATGCTTTGTTTGATATGAACATACTGAACGAATGTTGCCGCAGTTTAAAGAACATGTTTAAGTTAGAAATAAAGTGCAGAGGAATGATTGTAAACCTGTGTTTATAACACAGTGGAAGAGAATAAAATGACAGAAAAAGATCAGGACAACAGGTGAATTTAAATATTATATTGACTACTGATGGTAGCTGTAGTAACCATAGGGGCTCGTATCGGTGCTTACAATTTACCTGTCATACATGTACTATATAACATCTACTGCAGCAATTGCATAGTCCCTATGGTATTGCAAATGATACTAATATCTTCACAAATATACCAACTGCTCTCTTAGAGAAACTATAATAACCTTAAAGTTCATTTACAACAGACGGAACCATTTAGAGAGTTTTACAGTGTTAGAAATATTCAATATAACATATGACAACTTCAACACGTAAATGAAGATAGCGTATAACAGTTATGACTAAATCACGCTCATAAAACTTGTTATGAGAAATGTCCATCCTACAATTCATATCAGCAGTTTCAGAGTTTTGTACAGTCTAACGTGTTTGCAAACAAACTTCTTTTCATCAAATCAACAAAATATTTGTATGACGGCGACCATTTTTGGTCCTTGTTTGGCATCCTTACCGGTGTGTTTCACATCATGGATTGAAGTGCTTTTACAGCAAAACAGAATACTCCTTGTTAACTAGACTAAATGTGCTATTGATACAGCACCTTGATGGGTGTGAATTGCAAGTAAATCATATATTCTTGTTATCTTTATCAGATGTAGTATATATAATGTGCAGGAAACCAATAATAGATTCACAGTGTATGCTGAAACACAAAACTCATAATAATGTAACAATAAATAAATGAAAACATTGATTTTATATATTCAGTAATTACATATGTAGTCTGGATTATGTATCAAAATGAAACCAGATTTACGCTTATGGTAATTCGTAATCTAATGCAGTAGAAGCAGTCAAAATATATAAGATGTATAAAGAATTGTATCATAATTCTGAAACATGGAGGGAAATACACTGAACAAAAAATGCTAAAGAAATGTATAGAATGTATAAAAATACGCAAAAGAATCTAAAATAGAAATTTAATATATATATATATATATATATATATATATATATATATATATATATATATATATATATATATATATATATATATATATATATATATGTATCCACACAAAGGGTTGATGATGGAAAATAGTGAAGAAAAATAGAATTCCTTTTATCTCAATGTTTTAATTGTCACAATGGTTAATTTTAGAAAAGAAAGTTTAATTCTGGAATGTAACTTATAATTGTTTGAAAGTGAAAGAAAACAATAAAGTTAAATAAAATTAAAGATTATGGATCACTACAAATGACCACCTTGTGCATCTAAAAAATATCAGAAGCGAAATAGTCTATGGGAAACTAACAGACTCAGTTGCAACAATTACCAATACAAATCAGAGAAAATTATAATAAACTTGATAATGGATAAAATGCGCACATTTGAAGACACAGTAGAATATACATTACAGTGTAGGTGGCCAAAAAATGGTAGCAATGATAATGATATACATTTTTCATAAGTACTTCAAAATAGCAAACAAAACTATCTCTCTAAGTAGTATGATCTGTTTTATTGTGTGTGTATGTATTTGTGTGTGTGCGATTTGGACTTTTAATGTAGCTTTCCAAATTTTGCAGTCATATCACTATGATGTCTGCAGTGTGGCAGTTTATAGTAATGTCTAGTACCGGAGCATCAAGGTGCAAGCATGTAACATAATATCCCACCCACCCCTTAATGCTGAGCGCCAAGTGAGGCAGCTGCTAGTACCATTTTTATAAGTCTTTGGTGTGACACAGTCAGGGTTCAAATCCACAACCTCTCACATCTCAGGCTCTCAGGCGGATGATCTGTCCACTTAGTCAAGCAGAGTGGTTTATCCGTTTAAGTAAAGTAAGATTTATTAGATAAAAAAGAAAGATCAATAACGATGCAAACAATAAAATGACTTCCCTAACAGCACTCGGCAATCATTGCTTGTATTTGTTTGTACTAACTGGTTTAGCAGTAAGGATATGGATTGATGACTATGCCATAACATGGAGTCTATACCCGTTTCTTGGCTATATCCAAAAGGATCTGAATTCAGAAAATACCATTTGAAACTTAAGTTAAAGAGAACAAATTAAAATTTTAATTAATTATAACAAACCCTGGAGTAATCAAGTCAGTAATCACAGTAACAAGGCCTTGATTAATTAGGTCAGGAATCACTGTAACAAGGCCTGGAAGCATTATATTGTATGGGGGGAGGGATGAGGAAAAGAGAGATCACTCACTGTACTGTTATGTCTATTTTATCCGTTTTGTGTCCTGACTTTTGTCAAAGATTATATGTTATGTATATTTAATGTTATTGTGTGATTTACCCTTGTCCATAATTGAGGGTAGGAATTTGGGCCTACCTGACTAATTATTATTTAAATTTTATGAAACCATTGGTATTCATTTTTTCTGTTACTGACATCAAGAACTTAGAATCCGAACAGTACATCTTGGCACACACACACACACACACACACACACACACACACACACACACATATATATATATATATATATATATATATATATATATATATAGAGAGAGAGAGAGAGAGAGAGAGAGAGAGAGAGAGAGATTGAATGAAGTACTTGAACACCTTAGATCACCTTCTCATGTCTGATAAAGTATTTTAAAGCAGCTTTAATTTCTTCCTCAGCTTCAAGGTACTGATGCGCATTATAGCAGATGTTAAAGGCATCTCCCTTCTTTAGTCTGAGGTTATCATCCAAAATTAGTTCTTAATATGTGTATTTGTTGTCTGTTTAATATTTATAAAACTATAAATAAGAACACACATAAAATTCTTAAAATCATGACATAGTTGTTGTTTTATAATTTTATAATTTGTACCACATATTAAATGACAATGCCTTTAATTCAGCATAAGATTTCTTTTAGACATTTCTTGGCTGTAACCCTTTGTAATAAGAGATAAAATACATTTTACTACCATGAATATGTTATACTCATTTGTTGTAAAATCATGTAAGAATGAAATATAAAATGACACAAATTTCTTTTGCAATCTCATTATATGCCTGCATGCATAATTTATTAGCTCTTCTGATCCTAGACTACCTTCAAGGCCTTTTCTACATTTAAATGCCTTTCTAAGACTACATTCCCCAAAATGGCATGCAAGCATCATGCAACAACTTGGAATACCCCTCATAGCAGTGAAATATAACCATACTGGGCAATAGTTACAGTCCCTAGAGATGTTTAATATCTTCAAATATTCATTGTATGCAACAACTTCCTTCAGGATCTTTCCTACCTCTAAGTCCATCTTCCTAGGACTAAATTCCAAACTATCGCTTGCAGCAACTTGGAATAATCTCCATAGAGAAATATAACTCTATAGGGTAATAGTAACAACACATACTTACCTGTAATATCTTAAAGATATTCTTTTTCTGCAACAAGTACCTTGAATTTTCCTAGCTTTACAATAGTATTTACAATTATTAATTTTGTTTTAACAAATGGCATGTATGCATCATACAACATCAAATGGAATAACCCCATACTTGTTAAATACAAGTCCCCGGGGCAGAAGTAAAATTCACTTTAGAGAGTTAACATCTTCCTACTATTCATGTTACTCAACATCTCCCTTCTAGGTATCTCCTACACTCCTAGTACCGATAAGGTGATCTCGTGTTGTAAAATAATTTCATCGTATTTTATTCACAAAACGTCAGCCTCCTGTGATATCACATTGGAAAACATATCCCTGGATACAATTACTGTAGGTCTGGTACACTGCTGGATGTACTTGATTCTAAGAAACAACCAAAGTCTGGCGAAGAACCAGTAAATCATGCTGAAGCATGTTACCGACATGACCTTGCACAGAAAGCATCAAACTATATCCGTGCACGTCAATGCGCAGACGTGGATCTTATCCAAGATCTGAATGTGGTTGCGGAACCAGGTGCTGCAGAACGAATCGCAATATAGGTCATCAAAACAGGTATGTATGCCAAGACTGCCCATGGAGGGAAATTCTATCAATAAAGTAATAATATTAACACAAACAATGGGCAAAAAGCTAGGACATTATGTAAAATATTATACAGCCCGCCTGGGTATTGGAAAGAAGAAACCGCCATGGAAACGTTAGCATGTGTCTGCAAAGGTCATTCATGGCGCTGCTTGTGCATAGTTGAGCAAACAAGCGTTCAGGCAAATTAATTGTTCAGTATCAAGAAAAATTTCACCTGGTTGGTTTGATATACAAATTGCTAATGAACTTAATCAGGCTGATATATTATTTCAAAAAAGTTGTGCCGTTGACGCCCTGAAGACTCGAACGCATTTATGCAGGCTAACCACTGACATGGCCACGCCATTGCAAGTAGATCCAGGTAAAGATTATCTCGGATCAGTTGCAGCACTGTTGAAAAATCATTATGCACGAGTTCATCATGACCAAACGTTTGTTGATCTATTTAATCGCACACTGGCATAACGAATATTCGGATATCAGTACGAACAGGAATTGTTAATGAGGTCTCGGAGGGGTATCAATTATTTTGATCTTATAATAGGAAAACTCACACATTAGCAGCTCGACAGGTCCATCATGGACGATCAAACATGATCTGGTTTTGTGTGCTCTTCTTTCGTTCCTTTTTTACTGTGAATGGCAACACGTTCACCATCAAAGTTCTTTCGTGATTTAAAGGCCGGATAAACTTGCCTTGTTCACTACCATGGGCACGATCTACGCAGATTCGTTTCTCAAGATTATCCCTGGATTTGCCTAACACAGCATTCTTTATAAGTTTAAAAAAATAATTTTTTCAACTCATTTTTGTTGCTCTTGTGAGCTAATCCGTATTCATTTGTAATTACGGTGCCATTCAAGCGTGTTTGCGAAATTCAAGCACTCGATGAATCCTGGTTGGATGCATTCCCAATCGAAAGTACAGCTTTTCATCCTACGGCTTGGCACTATCTTAGTACATTCAGTAAGTAATCGTCCGGATTGATTCACGAATACGCTCTGATATGGGGACAGCCAAGTATCAGGCAACGACAACACTACTGGTGGTAACGGATAACACTGTCTACAATATTTTAGAAGTCAGCTGCTTCAGAGATAAAATCTGATATTTAGTATGGATTGTGATGTGCTGATTTCAAATATGACAATTCAAATAACTGATTGGCTACTGTGTCTAAGGTATTTAAGTTTTACATTTTACGTCTATGTATATTGCGTAGATAATAGAGTTTTAATCATAAATTGTAAATCTTGGTCTTTTCATGTGTTTATGGTTGCTTTGCATTATAATATTTCACCTGTCCTGTTTACGTAACACTTTAGAAAACATCAAAAGGTTTATATAAATAAATTTATTATGAAACAAAAGGCAAAAATATATTCTCCATATATAAGTACGTTGTTTAGTCCTTATTCAGTGACTACTCGGCGTTTCTTGACTTGTCACTTCTATCCATTAAATGAAGCATCTCTTGTCACTGTCCAGCTTCAGTCTGCAAGCATTCGTGAGCTTCATTTGCCCTGATAGCGTTTCTCCATTGTTGCAACGTCCTGGTGAAATCGCTCGCCGTGCTCGCCCTTCACTGCTTCTTGAGTAGCTTTTCCACCAACTTTCTGTAGTTGCCAGCCTTGTTGTTTCCGAGAAAATTTGTTGCCACTAACTGGAAGGTTTTCCATGCCATCTTTTTCTTGCTACGCAGTGCACGTTAGTATGCATCATCTTGAAGACATTCACGAATCTGAGGACCAGCAAGGACACCTCCAATCATCTTAGCTTCACTTATCCTTGGAAATCTGCTTGTGGTTGTCCATGGCCCTGACAAAGTTCTTCATCAGACCAAGCTTGATATGCAAGGGCGGTAACAAAATCTTCCTTGGTTCAACAAGTGGTGGATACCAAACACTTTTCCTCCCAGCCCTTGATGACTGTCAGAGTGGCCAATCTCTCTTGATGTAGTTGGAATCTCACGCACGACTATCCCATTTGCAGAGAAAACAGCAGTACTTTCTGTATCCAGTCTTCAGACCAAGCAAGAGAGCAAGAACCTTCAAATCGCCACAAAACTGCCATTGATGTTAATCATAGTTTATGCACCTCAAAAGTTATTTCGTGTTTTCATAGGTTTCCTTCATATGGACTACATGAACAACTGGAATTGATGGCAACATATTGTCATGAAGCTGCAAAACAGATTTAAGACTCGTCTTTGATGTATCATTGAACAGTTTCCACTCATCTCGATGATGAACGATGTTGAGGGCTGCCATCACACCATCGATGTTGTTGCAGACTACAAGGTCATCTTCCGTGAAGAAGAATGGGACAAGATTCTTTGACAGTCACGGAACATCGAAACCCTAACATCACCTGCTAGGAGATTTCAGTGCAGTAGTCTGGTGCCCAACAGATCTGCCTCACTCTTAGATAGTTCCAAATCCCTGACAAGGTCATCCAGTTCACCTTGTATTATGAGGTGTGCTTCAGAGGAGGAGGATGGGAAAACATAAGGGTCATTTGACAATGATGGTTCAACACTAGAAGTTTCATCCTCTTCCTCTTCTTCGTCTGACTGAAGTGAGAATAATTCTAGTGCATCCGGAACCGGCAGTCGCTGTCTTTGTGGTACTGGGCGTTTAGCTGATGGAATGTTCGGATAATGCTCAGTCCACTTTTTCTTCTTTGACACACTATTCCCAACTGGAGGAACCATGAAGAAGAAACAACTGTTGATATGATCTGTTGGCTCTCTCCAAATCATTAGCACTGCAAAAGATATAGATTACCTCTTCCTGTTCAACAGCTGGCGTGGATTTGTTGCACAAGTGTTGCAGTATATGTGTGGGGCCCACCTCTTGCCCTAGGTCATCTTAACTATATTGGTTATACTGCGCTTTTGTGATGCAAATGTCACTTCACAAATATCGCAGAAATTATCTGCACAGTTCACACAAGTACGAGGCATCTCTGCTCACTTTGGCCAAACAGAAATGTGTCCCATTGCAAAATCAAATACTGATAAATAAGAGAGCTCGACACTATGATATAAGGCAATTTTTGCAGCAGAGTGGTGTAAGATTCGTTATGATTGCATCATCCATGACTTCTAGAAATGACATGATGCAATTCATATAAAGTATGACGCAATACCAGCTTCAGATTGCATCATTCTTTGTTTTGCCTAAAGGCAAGTACCGTCCAAACCCAGTGATATTTTAATTGATAGATCCAGTCAAAGATATATTTTTGTAATTTCTGGTTTAGATTGAAATCCCTTCCCTTTATAACCCACTTATCCTCCGCCATTCCCAAGTCAAGCGTCGTATATCCTGACCCAGCATCAAGTCTTTAAAATTAGATACAATCAACAATTTAAAGCATCACTTTCGTTCTCAGTGACCCATTATTAGTAACGTTGACTCCATTTATTTCTGAAGCATTTTAACTGTATACTAGTGTAATTATTACTTACATCTGTCACGGACTTCGGTACATTTATTATTTACGTATTGTTTGGAATAGAATATGCTTGGGATTCATTTCTGTGTACTTCGTTACCTAGGGGTGGTTTATCTAAATCATTCAATCGTTTCGATGTAGTGAGTTCGGTTCACTCCATGCTGCACGAGCGAAGTGCTTACAAAGGGAAAACCGATATAATTTGAGTGCACAGGCCGTGCATTCCAACATAGGCTGTGTACATATATGCTTCTGGTAGAGTCAAACATTACATTACGAAAGTCTTGTCAGTGAGTGATCCATTTTAGGACGCGATATCTACAGCTGTAGAGGTGTGTAAAGTGTGCAATTATGTTCCTATTTGTATTATAGCATATAATTGTTCCATTCTAACATGTATTCTGTATTTTATGGTAGCTACGAATTGTGTAAAGTAATGTTCTAAGGTTTATTATAGAGTGTTTTCTAGTTTACCAGTATGTAACTGGAGAGAACGATTGCATTCACATAAATGTTGCAGGTATTAAAGAAACGAGCGAATGTTACTTTATGTTCCGTAAGATTATCGTCCGATACAGGTTCTCTTATGAACCTGATTATGTAAACCTTGTACAGTGGTCCTGATAATTACTTTTTTTTTAATATAAAATCAACTCCATTTGCGTCACATACGTCACTACATATTATGCATGGCCGTGTCAGATATTACACGGATTTAGATGTTGTATTTTCATCTGTGAAAGAGGTGAAGGGCTGAAAGGAGTGAAGGAGTGACGGAGTGATAGAGCTATGTTGTATTTTAGTGTGTGTTTGCACCGTACTGAAGATGTCGTTTCAGCCGTGGTGCTAATTTGGGTTAGTATATACCCAGTGTAATGCTATCGGTGGTGACGTTGGCCGGGAAGAAGATAATGGTTATCTAGTAGTGAGGGACCAAGGCTTCGGGACCAACGGGTCTGCAGGGAACAAGAGGTTCTACGGATCCTTAGGCAGACCGCGAGGGGTGAACCGTTCGTGGTGGCTCCTTGACCATCCGGCAGAACATTGGGGCTGAAATACTTTGTGGTGATGAATTGGACCCAGCGAGATAAATGTCCCAATTTTTACAATAATTTATCACTCTCATTATTTGAGTGAAAACTTGTCATTTATTGCTATTTAAGTGAAAACTTGTCAATTATCGCTATTTGAGTGAACAATGTCAGTTATCACTATCTTAGTGAAAACTTGTCATTTATCACCATTTGAGAGAACACTTGTCTTTAATCACTGTTTGAGTGCAAACTTGTTACTTACCACTGCATCTAGATGCAACAGGTAACTGTTATGGTCAGTGGGGTTCTACTCGTCGACGGATGGATTGTATCCGTGAGCATATCTTTGAATCGCCATAGAAATCCCACCACAAAGTGATTGTTCAATAAACAGATGTTGTTCAATATCTGTTTGCAATTCCAACTCGATTTTTGTTTGGATAACAACGCATTCCAAGCCATACCTCGTGAGGTGCAGGATCGAGTCTGTGCACGTGCCTCGCAGTGTCTCGAAATTTCTCATATACATCAGCGAACAACAATACAGCAGTGGGGAGATACAGACCGTGATAGTAACCCATAAACTTGCATTCAAATGCTAACCAAAACTTTATTAATAATCCACGGGTTGCACATCGTTTGTGACTTGCATGCTAAAATAAGCACAAGTCGTTGGAATGGACGCCGCGATGCATATCAGGTGCAGATTGGTGAAAAGGGACAAACGGCATAAGGACACCACTGTTTCATTTCCTGCTACAACGATAATGATTACTCCTGCAGTTCTACTCAACTTGCCCTTAGGAAACAAGAAAAAGGGGAATTTGCAAACATGATGTTACTAAATACTCGTTTAGTTTTCTTTTTTAATAAATGGCATCATCGTTAATGTAAAAACCAGTTAGTGGACAAACTGGTAAATCATGTGATATATGTGCAAGGGCGATGAACCTATTAGCAGTTCGCACGTGTTTTACAAAAGTGAATGTTTATTGAAGATACTTAATCATATTTTTGTTCTGCTTCTTTTTCACATCACGTGAAAAGCTCATGAGAATAAAGTAACATACCCGTAATTTCCACCACAAAGCATACTAGAACTACAAATATGGCAATCGTCATGTTTCTCTCATCTGTAATTCATAAAAACAAAATTTTCAATATTGTAGTGATTGGTATTCATCTGAAAACAACATATGAACTTGCATTGCCTAAATTACCACGATCTAGTTTTAAATGTGCGAAAATTTAATAAAATTATATATCTTTATACAAGCAAGTTTAAAATGATTGTCAATATTAAACATAATCGGAAACTTAACATCTCCAGAAAATTGTTATCTGCTAACTTAAGTTACCACTACTACCACTACTAACATTACTAATACAGATTCTAATCTTGACGTTACTAATACTGCTAATGTTACTTTGATGTCTTCAAACGGTACTGCACCACAAGTTGTACTACTTTTAATGCCAACATTACTATTACTACCCGACCGCTCCGGTGGCCTAGTGGTAGAGCGTCCGACTCGGATGCAGGAGGTCGCGGGTTCGATCCCCGGCTGAGTCATACAAAAGACGTATAAAAATGGATCTAACAGCTGCCTCGCTGAGAGCTCAGCAATAGGAGATTAGTGTTAGGACTGGTCAGGATAATGTGACTGGGTAGGACATCATGCTACATGTCTGCGGCATGATGCCCCGGTGTTAAACATCACTATAAACTGTTTCGCTGCAGTCATCGTAGCGATATGACTGAAAAATTGTTAAAGCTACGTTACAATTCTAAATCACACACACACACACACACACACACACACACACACACACACTAATACCACTACTGCTGCTACTACTACCGCTACTACTACTACCACTGATATTGTGTGTTCACATAATGAATGTTCATCATATTCTCGAATGCAACCACAACAAATGAAAGACAAATTAACGTAAGTAACAACTGAACAAAACATTAACTTTACACAATTGCTCCGAAATGTATATTGGTTTAATCTTAATTCTCTGCGTACAATCACTGAAATTTTTAGAAAACTGTTAGTTTCAGATTGTATCATATAAATGATAGAAACGTAGACCCGTTTAAAAAAAGTCCAGAAATTTTAGACTTCTGTTAAACACAAATATCAATATGGCTTCCTGTTTTAATTTCAGCAATATGAATTCCCGATTTAGAACTAAACATTTGTTTAAAATGCAAGTCCACCTATAAACATGATTTTGCCTACAAAGCAAAATGACAAAACCGACGATTATCAGAGTTCATCATCTCTCAAAGGTCATATGTACAGATATTTCTTCAGAGACGGGTGAGTGGGATACCTCACTGCCCAAAGAAAAGATGTATAAATTGGAAAGGTGGATGAAGACTAAGCATGCCCTCGATCAGCTTCGAATTGCACCAAATATGGTTCACATTCGAGAAAACTAAGCTGACACCGCCGCCCGAAGAAACTGTCCCTAGACTAGATATATGTGCAGCCGTACAGACAGAAATAGAGGAATGTTTTAGATGAGACGTACATAAAACCCAGGGACGTCAAGTTCTACACTGACAGCAAGGTTGTAATACATAGTAAAACCCGAAGATTCTGAGTTTACTTCAGCAACTAGGTATAACGTAAGAGGAGGTCAATGTAACCAGAGCAATGACATTACGTTCCTACTGACAAATACCCAGCAGTACACGTTACTGGATCAGTTAAAGCAGTTCATCTAATATGCACAATAATACTTTCAGGGCCAGCATTCCTGTTGAAAGACAACAATTTGCCTCAAGCTGCGAAAAATCTTTTCAGACTTGCCCTTATGCATATATGGCGCACACATTTGCCCTCGGGCACCACTCCTTGCTACCATTTCTATATCTGAAACCCATCTTGGTTCACACTATTTCCACCGATTTTCAAATCCCTCATGCACGATGCTGTGCGCCTCGGCCACATTGAGCATTCCTATGATCGGGCATCAAATGATGGATCATGCAGTTGCCATAGTCACTGTGCAAAACCACACACCATTGATAAACGCTACCGGGCGAATGAAATCTTAATTCACTGCATACAACACAGTGCATACTTGAAAGAATAAGCTGCATCAAGAAGAAAGATATTCCTAAAGGTAGCCCCCTTGAAAAGTTCTACCATATTATCTACTATGATGGCCTGTTAAGAATTGAAAGTCGTCACAAGAAACGCAAAGATAGACAAGATAAGAGGTCATCCCATCTCAGATTGTTTTCTTATAGATCGGCTACGATCTTATCTACGCACGCAGGGGAATATACCTCCAAAATTGATTAGGTCACGTATGTATGTATATATTCTTCCGTTCAAAAGAAACCATAGACAAACTAACTTAATTTCAAAATGAAATGTTACCTGAAAAGGTAACTTCACTAAAACGAAAATTCCAGAGCAGGATTGAACTGTGGGAAAAGAATGGAGAAACTGAAGGGACTTTATAAGCCTGAATGATCATAAGTAAGATAACCAAGAATGCTTAATACGAAATTAAATATCTGAACACAATTTAATTTCACAATAAATTATTAACGTAGATTTTGTTTTTACGGTGACCAACATAAATATTTCCAAAAATGGTACTAACAGCTGCCTCGCTTGGCGCTCAGCATTAAGAGGTTAGTGTTAGGACTGGTCGGCCTGGTGTCAGAATAATGTGACTGGGTGGGACATCATGCTACATGTCTGCGGCATGATGCCCCAGTGCTAGACATCACTATAAACTGCCACACTGCAGACATCATAGCGATATGACTGAAAAATTGTTAAAGCTACGTTTAAAATCTAAATCACATCACATCACATCACTATATCCGTCACGGACATTGTTAAAAATCTGGTCAGCTACCACTTGTGTCCCAGCGTAGATGTTTCCCATTGTCATGGAATAGTATAAATCCCTCTATTTATTAAATGTACGTACTCGGGTTTCTTTTTTTGTGTACAACGATACCCTAGGGTGATTTATGTATATTGTACAATATTTCGAAATAGTGAGTTCGGTTCATCCCTGCCGCACGTGCGAAGTGCTCTCAATGGGAAAAACCGATTTACATCTAGCACGACTACATCGTCTGTATATAAATGCCTCACCGTAAGGTGATACCTTCACATTACGGAACGTCTTGTCCGTAAACAGTCTACTTAGGGACTTGCACATCTTCAGCTGTAGAGGTATGTAAGTTATTTATTAATTTCTTATGTATATTGTAAGTTATAGCTATAGTTGTACTACCACGTTTATTTTTGTACATTTCTATGTAGCTTTGGCTTACGTGGTATAATGCAAATATTTTCTATTCTTGTTTGTGACTTAGCAAGAGATTTTTATTAGCAATATAAAGTTGAATTTTATTAAGAAACGTTTAGTACCATAGGAATCTTATCGGACACGGGTTCATTTCTGAACCTGTTTTTTGTTTTGTAATATTGTACCGATAATGTAATTTGTATAACTTACCGTATATAACGTCATTACGTTTTTATCCTATATACCCGTGTCATGAATAGTACGCGGTGTTAGATGTATTTTCAGCTGACAAGAGTGATCCATGATGATCGTAGTCGACGTGGTACCAGCTATAGAACTCACCGTAGAAGTTAATCATAGCAGCCGTAGAGCTGAGTGAACAGTGTTGCTGGTCGAGTAATAGGTGATCAGGCGTTGCTGACCGAATTGGTGGGCGCTGATTATTTGATTTACCAAGGAACTGAATGGTGGTCGGTGACTACCTATAATGCTGGTTGCTTGATTGACCGGTGTGACTGGTAGCCGAGTGTGATATTGACGAAGTGTTTTGTGTGAATAATCTTTTAGCCGTGGGCTAAGTTTGGGGTTTATTATACCCAGTGTTTTGGGAGTGCAAAGATATTTTGTATGATATCTGTCCTACCAGTTCATCATTTTACTATTTGAGTAAAATACCTCAGTTTTCACTATTTGACTGAATACATCATTTTTGATATTGAGTAAAACACATTCTTTTCATCGTGTGAAATTACTGTGAATCGTTCACCTTTGTCCTTGTACTGTGTAAGGTCATTTATTTGTATTTATATTTGTTCCATCATTAGGTTCGTGCGGATTATGTTAATTTGTCCAATATTTGGATCTATACACGTATTAATCATAATTCTTTTCTCATTCAAGTCATACATCAATAAACATTGTATTTGTATCACCATCAACAGTGTTCTGTTATAAGTCCGAAATCCTAACTCGATTATCTTGTTACACCCATCACGTACTCCTTTTCATTCGTAAATCTGCTGTTATGTCCATTGTGCTATGCAAATTTATCGATAAGCAGATCAGTGGCGGTTATTGTCTTCTTCCCATGGAGGTCCAACGTATGCCATATGAATAGTCACTTTTCCATCGATGATGTCAAATTTTTCTTTCATTGTCAGCACGTCTTCAATAGCCCCCAGTAGTTTGGAAGAATTAATTTTGCAGGTGTACTAATCCCGAGAAATACGAGAGAGTTCAAACTGTCGTGATAAATAGATAGGCTCGAACAATCTCGATCTTTGACTTGACACTGACGTTTTGAGTTCCTCTAACAGTGAGTCAAATAAGTTCGCAATGAAACCTACTGCTTCCTTGGCTGGAACGTCAGACGCAAAGTCTTTGAATTTTACTGTGTAGGTATAAGTTGTCGTCCTAAATTTTCTATAAGTCGCTATCTGTGTCATTTGGATTCTACAATACTCCTTTAGGTCCACCGAATCCTTTTCCTTCTTGGTCGTACTTTGCTGTGACGGTATGGTGGTGAAAAAGGTCAGTGATGTTTGTTCCTTCTATTTTTTCATCTGCGTAGAGTGGTCCATCGTTCTTGGCGTTCCTCCTCGCAATGAGGTGTCGTTCTTGGAAGTCGTCCCTTTTTATACTGGGTGATATCAGCGTGTCCATAAGGTAAAGTCTTGTAGTCTGAAAGTCCCACCGGTTGCTCACAGCTTTCCATGGCGTTAGTAAATGAACAACTAAGATTTGGTACTGCATCAGTTATGTGATCGTGAGGCACAGCATCGCACTCGAGTTTTCTCTCGCTTGATACTTGCTGTGTGAAAGAATGCACCTTTCTTGCTTGGCAATGGTAGTCACAGTGAACCATCAGTCTTGGACGTTGTCCCTTTTAATAAGCTGACCAATATCGACATGTGCGTACGGTAAAGTGAAGTGGTTGGGAAGCCGCACTCGCTTCTAGTACACGATTTGATACACTTTTTCCAAAGGCCGACTGACGATTTGGTGTGTGGCAAAAACGTACAATCTTCTGAGGCTGGTAGATGGTCACTCTAAAGTTTCCATCCCCTCCAGAATGTAAAGCCTCTTCCAATACCCAAATATTCACCACCTGACAGGTGCGATAATTCAGTCAATTATTTCACTTTACACTCGGCGTGCACATGTCCGTGTTTGTTCGGGTATTCGTAGCCAAAATTTTTGGGACCGCCACTAGCAAAATTTAGAATCTTGTCGTTGGGGTGCTCATCCGTTAAGGCTCCTAAACGGTCTCCTTCGATTTTAGGGTAACGATGATCATCAGGACGTTGAATGTTGATGCAACTGTCCGTGTCACATTACAGGACGCGATCTCCTAGTTGGTGCAAGGCTTCGTACAGTTTTAAACGAGAATGGGCTGTCACGTGATCCGCAACGATGATATTTCCAAATTCGTCGGCTTCTACAAAGTCCAGTTCTTCTTCGTTATTGACCAGGATCAAGTCCTCACGATGGACGTCCACGTGGTTTATGTATTTGGTTTTGTCATGAATCATCTGGAAGTAGCGGGAAGGTTCTGTCAAATACTTCGTCTTGGGTAAACACGGTCGTTGTGCCATTGTGCCCCACAAGCAAATTAACATTACTTTGGCAAAGGATCGCCTTCCTTCGTTTTACTCCACGTGGTCTAAAGTGATGCCTTCCTGCTCCAAGTATTTCTCTTTGAATTTCTTTTAGTCTTCGGGAGTGTGGCACCAGGAAGGATAGCCGCTGGCTTCTTGTTTCAGTTTTAAAAAAAGCATCCACGTAGTCTGCGAAAATGCCTTTCTGATTCTCGTCACCCATGTGGTCTTGTTCTGTCTTGGGAAAGTGATAAATTTCGTACACTACTAACTACTGGTATCCCAGGTCCAGAGCTTGAAACAATTCCACTCTGGCCCACGTTCCTGTCAAGGCGCGTTCTTCCTGGGTGTGCTGACAAGGTTGGTCTTCGTTGCACGTTTTGGCACATGTACGGCACAAGGGAAACATCAGTTTTCCTTCGCAATGGTGAGGTAAAACGGGATGGTACAAGTCCGTGGGAGGCAAGAGATTACATTTAATCAATCCTCCGTATTGTCGAATGTTCTCCACGTCGATGTGTTCCGTTAGTAATTGTGGGTGCCCAGCGGAAAAGTGACAATATTTGCACACGTAAGGATACAGCGAACACACGTCTAAGTATTTGATTTCTTCTCCTTTCTCCTCTTCCAGCAAACAGGTGGCATTCGTCCGTCCTCCGTACAAACTGTGCCGCGGGTTCAGTGGGTCCACCAACTTGTAATTTTCCACGATCCGTTTAAACTCGGGATCGGTTTTCAAACGCGGTTCGTACTCGGGTTCCCACATTTCCACCACTTGGTATCCTTGCTGTTCTAACTTCAAGCGCCGCTGAAAAAATGGCCTCGTACAAATCTTCCATGGTACGTTGTAGAAGCTGATTTTTAGTGTCATGTTCAGGGAAGCAGATGGGACATCCGTGAAATAAGCATCCGTTAGACTCGTACACGATCTTGGGGTTTCTCAAGTCTCAGCCGTCCATCGAATAGCTTCCAATGGTCTTTTCGCCTCCTCCGTTTCGGGCATGTTGGATCCATTTGTCTTCCTTGTCGCACAAGTAATGTAGCCAGCGTATGGCTTTGACCGATATTTGACGTTTGACAATGTGTGTCGTTTGAGGGCAGATGAAAGCCACGGTGTTTTCGGGCATGAATCGTTGGCGGTGCACTAAGAAGCACGCTTTGGCAATGGTGCAGGCTTCTTTCAAATGATCAATCCCTCCGCGTTCCATGAACAGTTCTCGAAATTTTCCAGAGTAACGCCATAAAATGTCCACGTCGGAACGACAATATTTTAACATTTCTTCCTGAAAGTCGAAGGGATCCAAGGCGTGAGTGTGGTACCAAGTGTAGAAAGATTCTCTTTGTTCGGTGCGCATGTTGTCGAGGCCGTAGTTGTGAGCCTCAGGCAAATGGGACAGAACGGCGTGTTGATTGGCTTCGGTATTGAAAAAGTGCAGAAATAGACTTCGGCCATTTCTGTCAGTCCAAACGTTTTAGGCATTCGGCTCAATTGCATAGACAAGTAACTCTTCGAATCTTTAAACTGCACTTGTCCCACTTGCATGGAAATGATTTTGGCTCCGTTCAAAGTCACTTTAGGACGTTCGGTACTTTGTTCGTATTGCATCGTAGAAGAAACTGTCCATCGTATCCCGAGAAATTGTGAACCATCACCGTGCATTGCGATGACAATCTCCGTAACGTTCAATATCCTCTTGGCTCCACGTCTTGTCGATGTGATCTAAGGTCCAGCGTGTTAGGTCCCCGAAAGATTTTTTTACGTCCTCAAGAAATCTTGCTGCAGTGAGGGCAGTGACTATAGACAGACTCTTGGAAGCACTTCTCGCACGCTCGATGAGCCACGTAGAAATTAGGAATGTTAATACCTGTCTCTTGCATGCATTTCGAAATCGATAAAGATGAAATTGCCTTTCTTCTAGTCATCTTCCTCTTGATGTTTGGAATGGTATTTTTGAATGAAGCATTCGTGATCCAAGTTCACGAGTTGGCGACAAATGTGACATCATTTCTTTCGTGGATATACTTGTGCCTTAGCACTATTGGTAGGTATGCCTTGTCCACAAGTTGAGAACAATCTCAGGAGTTGACAAGCACTTTTCCGCTGTGAATCTTGCGTCTTCAAATGTTGTTGGTAACAGGTAGTGATGACAAAAGTGCGCTGACAAGTTGGGCAATGCACTCTTTGTTGTCATTCGTCAATACAGGGTTTAGAGGCCAAACATTCTGAGCATTTCGATCCACAATGCTTGTGTTGCTCTCGATTGTTATGGCCATATTAACAATAATATACGTATCCCAAGAATCCAGTGATACTGGTAATGGTATCAAAATGTTCATCGTGATGGTAGACGTGGATATATTTTCCGTCTTTGAAATTTTCCCACGAAACAACGGAGGTCCACGCACTGCTTGTGGATGCATTTTCAAGGCGTGGAGTGGAGCTAAGACGTCTTGCAATTTTTGTATTTCAGGAATGCCACTAGGGGTGTCTTTGGACAGGCTAGTTTGTTGTAAAAGGAGTTCTGCTTCTCTTTGTTGTTTGGCTCGGTCCGATTGTTGAATATTTTTCCATGCTCTTTTCCATTCTGCCGTGTCGTTCTTCTCGGCATATGTTCGTCCCACCACATCTTGTCTTGAGGATTTTTAATTTGGACAAGGCTCTTTTGGGTGCTGCGAAGGTCGTCCACCAATAACACCTTTTTGCGCCCTGTCCATTTGGGGAAGAGACACGTGAGTCATGAACAGTGTCGCCTTTCCGTCGGTGATGTGAAACTTGTCGCTGGATTGTTGCACGTGTTGAATCTTGTCGATGACTTTGGAAGGTGTCAGTTCTGATGGGCTAAAAAACTCGATTCAAACGGGGAACTTCAGACTGTCGTGATAACGGAAAAGTCTCTCGCGTTAGTCTTCTTTGGCCTCACATTGTCGTTTCAGTGTTGTTAACAAAGAATCCCACACATCGGTGATGAACCCCTCTGCTTTCTGCAGCGGTATGTCGGACTTGAAATCTTTGAACTTCACCGTGTACGTGTAGGCCGTGGTTCTAAATTTGCTAGCGGAGCGCTTTTCCGTCTCTCGAATGTGGTAATACTTTTCGGGAGATATGTGACTTATATTTGGACGTAGGCTCTCTCGGTCTGGTCGCAGACGTGGAAGGTGTTGGTTCAGGTTCTCTCATGTCTTCTATTTGAGCGAACACTTCTTTTCTTCGTGTGTGAGGCTATACGTGACATCGCTGCCTCTTACGTTCTTCTTCTCTCTCACTGAAATCGTACGATCGTTTCATCCCGATTGCTGATTCAAAAATGATTTAACCAAGTTCGTTCTCTCATATATACCCTCTCTACCTCTTGTAGTGACAATGACTTGGTATATTTCACAAGGGCAAGTGAAAGTCAAACATATAGGAACCATGGCTGACTTATGTGAACTACAACGGTGTGTCTTAAACACCTCATGCATCTTGACGACCCTTCGATTCAAACCCTACCATGAAAGAAAAACGTTGCAAGAAAAACAAAAACAGACCGTTGGTGCCATCAAGAGAGCAAGAAACGTTACTGGACCTTTAGAACACCTACGTACACCAGAAAACAACCCTACTCGGCAAAGATGTTTTCTTGTCTCTGTCACTTCTACTTTGTCGTTGACCACGATGTCTACCAAACCTGACTTAACACACGTTTTTCTTCAGTTGATATTGTTTTCAAAAATACTAAACCCACTTTTAAAAGAACTATCCTTTCTCAACAGCAGCGACGAAGTCTCCTCCTGCTCTTACCACTGTTGCTGCACCTACAAAGGTGATCATTCCTAAGACCAAAGTATGAGACAGAGCAAGTAAGTTGAGAAGTTGAGCGGAGGTGTCTAAACAACAACTGTCAAGCTATATGTTCCACTTCTGTTTGTGATAATTACTTGCGATACTTCACATTTTCTAAAGTGGAAATGTTTACAAGCAGCAGCAGGCAGGGTGAACAGACCACTTGTCTGAATCGTCATTTGTCTAAAACATAAGGTTCCTACAGGGGCTGAAAAATAAGGTCAATAACGCTAAACCGAACCTCCTAACTTTTATTATTACCGTATAGTTTGAAAAACGAATAATAAATCGTTTGGTTTAGCTCATTTTTGTTATTTTAGTTTTGACTTTTTGTTTTTTATGTTATAATGCGTTTAGTTTACTCGCCGGGTCACTCAATTTTTGTCATTCACCCTGCCTGCTGCTGTAAATTAAATAGTCAGTATAAATATTATTAATATGGTTGTCATCGGAGAACCTCATTCAGCTAGATTAGCACGAGAGCGACTAGAAGCAATTAAAAAATATTTACCTGTTCGTGATGCTGTCAAACAACAACTACAACAACGACAAGAATCTCATGTTGAATTTGAAGAGGATACAAAACAATTATTTAAACCGATTGTCGAACCAACAGAGAAAATTGTTACAGCAACTGAGGCAACACAACGAGATCTTGAAACATTATCTGCTGATATTGCCGGTCGTATTCAAGCTGCTCAGCCAATATCAACGGCGCAAAAACAACAAATTCTCTCAATGAGCAATGCTGAGCTACTTGATAAATTTACTGAGGAATTCACTTATACAATTAATATCATTAAAAACTTTGACGATTTAGCTGATTTTGCTGCTATGAGTTTTGGTCGTAGGGATACATTCTTAAAGCCTGATCATCAAAATATTATTAAATCCCGTGAACAGTGGCAAAGAGTAATATACCGCATACGTGCTGACGTTGAGCAAATTAAATTAGATGATGAAATATACAGAAAATATAATAGGGATTTTAATAATTTCGTTAATTTAACAAAGAAAGAAGCAAGACAAGAAAGAGAAGAAGCAAGAGAACGGAAAGAACGAGAAAAAGAAGAAGCAAAAGAACGGAAAGAACGAGAAAAAGAAGAAGCAAAAGAACGGAAAGAACGAGAAAAAGAAGAAGCAAAAGAACAGAAAGAACGAGAAAGAGAAGAAGCAAAAGAACAGAAAGAACGAGAAAGAGAAGAAGCAAAAGAACGGAAAGAACGAGAAAAAGAAGAAGCAAAAGAACGGAAAGAACGAGAAAAAGAAGAAGCAAAAGAACGGAAAGAACGAGAAAAAGAAGAAGCAAAAGAACGGAAAGAACGAGAAAAAGAAGAAGCAAAAGAACAGAAAGAACGAGAAAAAGAAGAAGCAAGAGAACGGAAAGAACGAGAAAAAGAAGAAGCAAGAGAACGGAAAGAACGAGAAAAAGAAGAAGCAAAAGAACGGAAAAAAACGAGAAAAAGAAGAAGCAAAAGAACAGAAAGAAAGAGAAGAAGAAGAAGCAGAAAGACCAAAACGAAAAAGTACAAGAATAAAACAAGCTGCTACTGAAACAACATCGGAATCACAACCATCATTATCATTACCACCACCATTAAGATCATCACCTCCTCCACCACAACAACCATCTTCACCACGATCACCACCATTAAGATCATCACCACCAATGACAAGGGGAGCAGCAAAAAAAATACAAGAAAAAAAAGAATCAGTATGGTCGCCAGCCTCACAGAAAATTCTGGAAGAACAAAAATCACCACCATTAACACGATCAATATTAACTACACCGGACATAATAAGAATACCACAAATGGAAATTGGTTCTCAACCGGAGGGATATGAACATTATAAAAAGAGGATAAAGGAAGAAAAAGCAGAAAAACTAGAATTCCTTGAAAAATTACTTGATAAATCTGATAAGGAAGAATTAATGATACATCTAACGGAAGTAAGAGAACATAAAAATTATCTGATGAAACAATTATCAAGCACAACACCAGGGTATTATAAAGAATATATACAAGAAAAAATAACAGAATTATCAGAATTTGAAGGAAAACTGAATTCAGGTTTAGAAAAACTTTCTACTGGAGAAGGTCTCTCTACCGGAGGTAATTTTACTCTATGTCCTAATAACGTTATCTCTGACGTTGAACGTCTCGAAATTCTCATTGGAGGAAAACGAGCTGGTAATAATTCTCCAGAAATAATTAATGAAGCAGCTGATATCTGTAGACGGTTATTTACAGGCGGTATCATGGACGTTGATGTTTATCAGTCTCTTATTAATGAAATTGCCGATGACTACTACAGTGACTGAGTACGTAATTAAATACAATTACTATAATAAAATGATCGCACATAGTACTCACCGTGGACCAACTATGGTCAGGGTAATAAATTCACGATTACCAGTATACAAAACAACCTACGGAGATGGACTAGGTGATGTTGTTCGGGGTCTATTTAGAAGGATAGCCCCAAAAGCAATACCGATCGCAAAGCAACTGGGTATGAAAGCTATTGATGTTGTTCGTGAAAAAGGTATTGGTGCTGTTGGTAATGTTGCTAGTAAAGCATTTTCAGCGATTAAAGATAGACTAGCGCGATTAATACGACGAAAACCTCAACCAGTAAAATTACCTAGTACTGAAGTAATGCCTGCAAATGTCAGTAAAATAATAAATCAAGTTGCTAATCAAAAACTATCAGAGTTGGCTGATGTACCAATGTCAGAAAAAGAAAAAAATATAACCGCTAGTCTGATAGCAGGAAGTGGTCTCACCTCCCGAAGTGGTCTTCGTTTTAGACGATAATAATTATAATAAAGATGTTCAAGCGTATATCTGATCCAGCATTTGACATGGACGCACCAGTACTTAAAGATGAGTCTGTGCGTGATTATCAATATTATTCTTATGACGCTCGAATTCCAGATCAGCGTGGGAGAATTGAACTACAAGTTCAGGATACAAGTAGGTATTTCTTACCCGCTGAGGCTTTTATTGAAGTAGAAGGTGAAATTTTAAATATCGCTAATCCTGCAGCACCAGTAGCATATGGAGACGATGTTAGTGTCGGTTTTGTTAATAATGGTATTATGGCGTTATTTGATAGTGCTACGTATATGATTGATGGTAAAAATATTGAATCAATTCAGAAAGACGTTGACGTTGCAACGACAATACTTGGCCTTGCAAGATACATCGATGATTATTCAAGATCGGCTGGCCCGTCAATGATGTTTGTAAAAGATACTTCTAATTCTCCAGAGTATCAACAATATGAAATAAGACGGCCAAGAAATTTTGCTAGAAACGCCGATGCTGATGTACAAAGTATGATTATTAATGTAGATCCAGATTTTAACTTAGGATTTAGATCACGTCGAGTAATGTTGCGTGGTGGAAGAAGAGCATTTTCATGTGCCATTCCACTGTCACATATTTTTTGATTTTGCAGAAATGTCAGAAAAGTCATTTTCGGAGCTAAGCACATAGTTGTACTTGTACGAAAAGCAACCGACGATGATGCAATCTGGCGACCCGCTGGTACTGATCCTGGTAGAGTAATTCTGACAAAACTTTCATTATGGATGCCGATGATAACTCCAACAGTATCTGAAGAAGAACGTCTACTTTCTTTTATGAATCAATGTGGTAAATCAGCTTTGTCATGGTTAACAATGACCACAGATGCTGTTCAGAGTGCAATTAATGGTTTATTTACATGTCAAATAGCTTCTCAACAGGGAATATCCGCACCACGACATATATTTATTGCGCTTCAAGATGTTGCACGAGTAAACAGTCAAAATCTTAGTATTATGATATTTGATAATCTTGGTGTTTCTGAAGTGTCTCTGAGGATAAATGGACATCAAGAACCATCCGAGGATATATTACTGAATTTTGAACAAAATCATGTAGCACGTGTATATCATCGTCTAATGACGTTCATGGCACGTGATCAAAACATTGATACTGGTTTACAAATATCACAATTGGATTTTACAACCTTATATCCGATTTATTACTTTTCGTTAGAACATTTAGATTTAACCAGACAGTCAGTAGTTGATATACATTTTCGAGCTCGTGTTAACAGAGATGTTGGAGCTATTGCCAATTACAGAGCAATTGCTGTTATACTCAGCGATAAATCGATGTTACTTGAAGGTGTTGGTGGACGAATGCGAGTAGTTGATGCTCCAGTAGAAAATATGTAATTAGATCGTTTATGAATATTATAATGTCGTATAATCACGTTAGTGTTAGTCTGACTCCTGGTCAGATTAAAAGGATACAATCAGCATAAAAAAATAACTGTGGATTAAAAATATCGCTAAAGAAAGATCAGATGAGCGGTTCAAATAAATTATCTCTTACAGAACGTCAACTCGGGTATTTCAATGAAGCCAAAAAATCAAATAAAGGTATAAAACTTAATCTTTCTGCGGGTGCCATTAAAGATATAATTAAGACGGGTGGTATATTTCCACTTCTTGCAGCAATACCAGCATTAATAGCCGCTGCAGCCCCAGCTGTTGCAAAAGCAGCTGCATTAGGCGCTGTTGGAACCGCTGCTGGAATGGCATTAAAGAAAGCAACAAGAAAGGGAATCAAAAAAAAGGGAAGGGGTCTAAGATTACCAGGGACTCCACATTCATGGTACGGAAAGGGCCTAAGATTACCAGGGACAGTTTACTAATATCTCCTATGTCCAATTTTGATTTACTAGATGCTGCTAAAAAATTAAAAATAAAAAACTTCAGAGGTGTTTTCATGCGTGATCAATTACCAAAACAACCAAATAACATTGAAACAGGTATTGTTAATCTCGATGAAAATTCTGGTCCAGGCACGCATTGGGTCGGATATGCAATTGATCCACGTGGAATTATTTATTTTGATTCATATGGACTAGCTCCACCAAAAGAATTTTTAAAGTATATTAGCGGCTATCAAAGTATTCCAATATGGTATTCAACGCTACCAACCCAAACATTAACTGATCCACCAATATGTGGTCGAGAAGTACTTAACGTGCTTGATGCTGTATCAAAATCAACAAAACCACCTCACAAAGTTGTGCATGAATATACTACGACGTCACATTTAAACAGACATTAGTAAATATAATGGTGGACATTTACGGAAGATCTTCTCGTGGTAAAGGTCATCAGCAAGCTGATTTATCTAAATACGCAACTCTCGATCAGCTCAGAAATGAAATTGATGATTTATTAAACATAACCAGTGTGGATCAAAATGAAATAGTCGTTTTTCAGGATAAGGAAGGACGATTAAAAACTAGTAATATACAACTTCCAGATGTACTTATACGAGTTCTTAATGCGGTTGTTAATAATATAGTTACTTTTACTGATCAGGGTAAAATACAAGATTCCGGTACGTCAGTCAACGATTATATTAAGAAAGCTGGTGATTCATTTACAGGTAGCATTATTATGAATCAAAATAAAATTACAGGTCTTGGAAACCCAGCCGCAGATACAGACGCCGCAACAAAGAAATATGTCGACGATCAAGAATCTAAGTACGTATTGGCCAATGGCGGTATAATGCGTGCATTTCTCAACATGAATAACAACGGCATTAATAATCTTAGAACACCAGAATATGATTTTGATGCTGCAACGAAAAAGTATGTTGATGATAAGGAAATTCCTATAACAACTTCGCTAGCTACAATCAATGACGAAGTGACCACACTCAATGGTACTTTTACTAATCACGTACAAACTTTTTTAAATTTTCGTAGAAATGTAAACAAAACCATTAAAGATTTTTTTGGTGATCCACCAACCGTTGACATAAAACTCTCCGACGTTAACACGAAACTCAATGATATTGTCAGTGGAATACCTAGTATTGTTCAAAAAACTAATCTAATTAAAATTCCACACGGACAAATTTAAAATATCGTATATACAGTAGCATCAGGATCATCAACATGGACACCACAAAATAACACATTCGAACATACCGCAGAAGTAACTGGGTTATACAGGTTATCTATATACGGTTCGGAAATTAATGCTGCCACTTCATTATCACCGAATGAATATCGTAATCCTCTATTGGTGATGCTAACCAAGAATATGAAAGAAATCTTTACGCTGATATCAACAGAAATGCCTCCGAGACGTTACTGGTGGTGCCTAGAATTCGTAACTGAAACTTAATTAAATGACGTTGTTAGTATAATGGATCAACCTCAGTCTCGCATCGACGTTCAACGTTACAGATGCAATCAGGTATGTGAGCGTCTAACTAAACTAAATAATTTTATCGACTATTATAACACGAAAATAAAAAAATACAAAAGACGTATAGTTGTCATCGATGTAGTTGTTTACTCGGTTTCTGCTGTTATTGCTGGAACAGGATTATTATTATCAATGTTGACGATTACAGCACCTACTGTTATAACCATTATTGTTTCAGCATCAACGACTATTGCTGGTGTTCTCGGTATTATAGCCAAAAAGATAGATACTTGTACAAATGCTAAATTGCACGATTATATGATTAAATTACATACAGTGGCAGAGGTATGTTCTAAACTATCTTTGTACGTTTCTTCGTGTGTCAGTGATGGTGAAATATCCGATACTGAATTTGCTATGATTATGAAAACCTATGATGACGCATTTAAGGTGATCGCTAATGATTTTAATGAATTAAATAATAATGATAATAATAATGACAGACCGGGAGTTACTTCAGCAGATCGTTACTAATACGACTCCGTCAAAAACTACTATGATATCGTTAAGTTCGACCAATCCGGAATTTAGTGTCAATTTTCCAACATCAATTCCTGCAAAAGAAATAGCATTAGCACAGTTACGGGTTTATTATAGCTGGCCAAATATTAGATCAAAATCATTTGGTGGACTACAGCCAAATAATTCATTAATATTCGCTAATAAGAATAAGCCTGATGGAACTCCTGATTGGCAAGTAGCTGCTATTCCAACGGGCAGTTATCAAATAGAGCAGATTAATGATGAGTTCCAACGCAGAATTAAATCTATTACAGGAAAAGAATCAAAAATAGCAATTACTGTCTACGAACCGACATTATCAGCGGTTATTGAAATAAATTCCCCTGATTATGCCGTGGATATTTATCAAAGTTCGATTAGATCAGTATTAGGTTGGCCTGAAGATCCACCGGTTTATCAAGGACCATCAGAACCACAGAGATCTGATTTTGTCGTAGATGTTGAAAAATTTATACAACTTCCAGAATATCGAAAAACTTATCCGTTTATAGAGACTCCGGAT
>JAECUM010008513.1:0-59479 GCA_016617855.1 Megalonaias nervosa | reverse complement strand
ATATACGTGATGCTTTATTAGTTTTTAGCTGTATAGAACGTCATTAGGCCTTTACAAAAGGTAACATTCCCTCACAGTGGATACTGTAGCGTTGACTTCGTAAGTATCGGTAATGATGCTTCAGTATCTTTTTATATGGAGGTTTAGTGTTCACTTTAGAAATCTCATTTAAATTACTGTATAGCTTCTGCCATTGTAGTATACAAATAGGCAAGTTATATATACATGGTTTGCTCATAGCGCCCAATTCATACATGTGGTTACTATATGAGACGTTTATGTGATGTTACCTGTATAGAAAGTCAGAAAAAATGTCCTTCCTACAGGTATCTTTTTACTAGAATTATTATTTAGCGTCCACTTTGTAAGTATTAATAGCGATGCTCTAATTTCCTACCTGTATAGGCCACGAGCAACCTTTTACATGTATTGATCATATCGTGTAATATTGCACCGACACTCCTAAATTCATAAAGCAAGACGCACCCTGCACTACGTGTAAATATTGTATGCTTTATGTTATGTATAATGTTTAATTTGCTTTGTTTGTTAGTTAGTTTTATTTAATTTTATTTCATTACATACTATTGTAATGCAACATTGTATGTTGGACTTGACGTTGTCCAAAACTGAGTTCTTTTCTGCTTGACACGAGCTGATTTTTTTTATTTTATTCATTGGAAACAACTAATACTTCGCTAAGTTATTCTCTATGTGAACTGGTTTAAAATTAGCATTATTATTAAATAAGGAAGTAAATATGTTTATTTGGGTCTAAGTTTTGGAATTTCCCGAGTGTAATCCAGGTTATGCTTATTGTTTTGTAAATATCAGGATCATTCGAGAAGGTTATTTTCCATTAGATAATGTTTTTCTAGAAAATGCTAATTGTGACCTGAATTCAAGTAGTTAACAATATGTATTGTAACTGTGAGGATTTTATCATTCGTGCTTTAATATCTAGCACTTTCAAGTTGTATCATTGTGTCCAGTTGGGATGAATTTTATTTGTTCAAATTATTGAGTTCAAGTGTTTATTTTCTCTGCGTGTTCTGATAAAATTCTTGGATAGAGACATTCACTGAAATTTATACTGAATTCAAACCTGGAATTATATAACTGTGATTCAATAAAAGACTGTCGACATATCAACACTCTATAAGCTATCACAGACACGTCATCGTCTTCAGTTTTTGGATTTATTCTGGACTATTACCGAATTTTTTCAGGGCTTTAAATTACTAGGACTTGCGTCTGTAATTCTTGGATTATTTTTGGATTTAATTCGCAATACCGTAAGTTTTTTCTCATTTTCACTTTGTATTTTAGGCAAATAAATTATTTGTTAGATTTTACAAAGCTTGTTGTCTTTAGCTCTTTTGTGTTACTTATTTTCATAGTATAGGCTCGTAACATCTATTTTGTCTTACAGATTTAGACCATTCTGGCTACCACTCTACATGTGTAGTTTTCTCTAGTTTTCATTCTTTGAATACATATCAGACTTGCATATTACTGACAGTCAATGGGCAGCAATTCTATGGGTAATAAGGAAAAGTCGTAGAAGGATACAGTGAGAGGCAAAAACATTCGTTTGCACGCAGTTGTTTGAAACAATATCATTTTTGGGGCAGCGAGATGGCGAGAAACAACAGTCTCAGTTACTGTCTGGCATATCAGAATTACGGACCGACTACGTGGATCAATATCCAGTACCCCTTCCATATCTCAAGAACTGGACAACGTCATGCCAGCCACGATGGTCATGTTCCGTCACGATCGGACTTGGCCATATAACTGTGATCGTAATTGGCCACGACCACAATTGATCTACATCATCGGCCACTGAAAACGAGCATGTCCGTGTTCACGGGACCCTCCCTATCTCAAATGACATACTTTATCTCCCCACCCCATATTACAGATTTGGAAGGATGAAGGCTCAAATCGTTCGTTGCCTAATGGGGAAGATTTACCAAGGCGACATATCGATCAGACAAGTAGTTTCCGGGGACTCGGTATCGCGTTCAGTGCACCTCCTATTCTGCCCCTCAGGTACAAATGCAGCCGTCATCATCATTAAAGTGCAATTAATCAACTCCTTTGCGTTCTTGGGATGGAATGCAAAAACGGGTTCTCACTGCCGTCCATTGGGAAAACTATCGGTGTGGACTTGCAAGAGGTGTGACGTACACTTACACTGCTTGGTGCTCAGCATTAAGACGTTAGTATTAGTACTGGTCGACCTGGTGTCAAGATAGTGTGACGGGTGGGACACCATCCTACATGTCTGCGGCATGATGCCCCAGTGCTAGAAAACACTATAAACTGCCACACTTAGATATCGTAGAGATATGAATGAACCATTGTTAAAGCTACTTTAAAAATCCAAATCACACACACACACACACACACACACACACACACACACGCACACGCACACACACACACACACACACACACACACACACACACACACACACGGGTTCCAGAAGCACCGTGATTCATCAACAAGAACAACAGGCTACAAAACAGCAGGCTAGTTATATTTTTGAAACAAGACATGATATCACTTGGTACCGTTCTTCTCATTCTCAGTCTCCTTGTCAACAAGGATATCTCCGACCTTGTACCCTTACAAGCACAGAGTATGTCTCATCTAGGAACCAGAATTGAATCATTTAATGTTAATTTCCTTGTCTGTACGAATCATCCCATCAGCTAGAGACTTCCTTTGTCTACTTGCTTTTGTTCAATGCGCAGCGGACATCTTAGTCTTAGGTCGCCTTCTTGGGCTGCCATTACAATGATTCTGTGGTCCAAATGAAGGCAGAGCTTATGACCATTGGACCAACTTTTACAATCTCAAAATCTCACTGGACTCGGGTCGGGGATACCTCTGCAAGTACAACCTGTGGCAATTACGATTGGTACGGATGCGAACACAGATGCCTAGGGGAGCAAGTCTCCTATCACTTTGGGATGCCAATGGAACGTGGCCCTCATTATTATTATTTACATATCAATATTCTCGAGATGAAATCCGTTATGAAAGTTTTTTATTGGTGGCTGGAGAACCTAAATGGGAGTGGAATTCTTAATTTGTCCAGCAAATCCACTATGGTGACTTATCTCAAACAGAAAGTCGCAACCAAGTACCCAGACCATTGTATTCTCGTTTGGGATTTTCTAAATTGGTGTCCTAAACGACAAAAACCACGTCCAGGTTCGACATTTCCTAGGATGGCTAATGTGTTGGCGGACTTAAAAATACAAACGTAATTGTCTCTTCATCCCTCGGTTTTCACTCAATATTTTGCTCGATGTGATCATCCCTTGATGGACCTTATGATGACAAGGTAGAATGCCAAAAACACAATCTTTTTCTCACCAGTCTCTGATTCATAAGGTCTGGATGATCAATTGTCTTTATAGATTGGAATAGCCAAATGTATACAATTCTCATCCAACAATTTATGTTCCGAACGTGATACAGGAGTCATAAAAATTGGAGTGTCTACTTATCCTGATTAGTCCACTCAAATGGGAACTCTTCCATCAACCTCATTAATGTAGCAACATAATTGCCAGGAATGGAGATACTAGCTTATCTGCTTCAAGGTGTTTCATCCCAGCCCAGAGATAATGAACCGGCACGTCTTGATCTTATCAAAATATGTCCTTAGGAACAAACAAATCTCACAACATATGGTGAAGAATCCATCAAAGGCGTAGGAATGCAATACACTTTATAATACTGCACACATCCATGGCTCAATTGCTAACTTCATATGACTCTTCGACGAGAAACAACTAGCACCAATCACTATTAAATCCAACCTTGGCATGATCACTGGCACGCTGCGTTATCATGGAAGAGAGGATAACGGACAAACCAAAGATCCATCTGATCTTATATTCAGTTTGGATTTCAATTGTACAATGACATTGAATCCTTGCCCAAGCAGAGTTTATCATGGGCACTAAACTAGTTGAACAAGACGCCATCTGAACTGCTTTCAAGAGCTACATTGGTTTACGTCTCATGTAAGTCCTGATTCCTCACCGCACTGGCGAACGGCAGGCAGAATCACAAATACATGTCCTGTTGATGGACCCAATCTGCATGCAGTTCCGACAAGATGAGACAGCATCACTCATAACGCAGCCTGCTTTCAGTGCGAAGAACGGGCTATAGTTTATGGGTAATCACATTTTGGCAATAACTCTTATCAACTCTGGACACTTCATCTCAAGATAATCTGCATGACCCAATGCGAACTCTGAAGTGGTATTTGCGTAACTTCGAGCAGCTGCGTCAAGGGAGATCAGGCCTCTTCTTGCCATCAAAAGAGGGAAAGGACTATATATCAACACAGTCACTTTGGTCCTGGATAAAGTTGGCTATCTGTTCTGCATATAGGAAATAACCCCACACCAATGATTTTGCTTTGCATCTCGGCTCATGAAGTTAGGACACTGTCCACAAACACTGCACATGAGCGAGACTGTTCTGTTATTATCCGTGCCATGTTATGGAGATTCAATTACACGTATCCATTTTTTGTCTCAGAGATCTTTCATCCTAAAAAGCAGGACTCGAGCTAGTGCGAACTTTACCCATGGTGCAAAAGGTTACCTTTCCTTCTCTTTGATAGCTTCATAAAGACGCGGCTGCATGACTGCCGCTGATTTTGAAAGAGGAGAAATTTGTCCCCTTCGAATCCGCTCCCGGACATGTGGAGTATATTTCCAGTCGGGTTATCCACCTCATACTTATTCGTCTGAGGTATTATAATTTGTTAATGTATTTGAAGAACAAAATCAATTTTTTAAAACTATGTTGCCTCGGTAATACCTACCCAGTCATAATACATATACATCCTCCCAGCTTCCCCGCAGTAAATTCCATTTAAAGAGCGTGCCTACGCTCCAGTAGTAACTGAAGATTTCACGGGATCTGTCCCCAATTGCAAGGGGAAATCACTGTGTTTAGCTGCCACCTAGGTGGGCAGATAACTGTTTGGGTTTAAGCTTAATTGATTTAATCTGGGAGAATGGAATTGCGAGTTAGAAGTTTTTCTCCTACGGTATTATGATTGGGAATCTCTACTTGAAAAAATAAACTAAGTCGAAAACTGGGCAGTTGCTAAGTAGGGGTGAGTAGCCTATAATATACATGAAGTATCAGTGTTGATTAGGTGTATTAGGTTGAGGACCCTTCGTGATGTAGTAGTATGAATAGATGATGATCCTCTCTCAGAGACCCCCCCCCCCGCCTCCCAAAGCTTTCTACGTTAACATCTTTGTCAGCAGCCTTTGTTAGCTCAAAATGATGACTTTTACACGATAACACATTTTCTGACAAAAATATGCTTTGTGGGCAGGGGTGTCTCTGAGATAGGATGCATCATCTATTCCTACTACTATGTACTTATTAGTCAAAATGTTATATTAAACAAATGAAATATATATAATGTCTTATTATAAACCATCAATCAGACATGTTGGATTTGATCTAACAAACAGATTTTGTAAAAGATTTAATTCAATCAAAACAGCGTCAGCATATACTGGTATAAAACCTAAAATAATAAGCGATTGCATTAAAAAAGTAGGCTATCATATATCGCCGAAATATGGGTCAGTATGGTTATTCGCGACTGAAAATGATATGAGAATAGCGGGTTGGGCAGATGATGTGATGACATTTATCGATAATATGGTCGATATATTATTTGATAAGCTATAAAATTGTAAAAAATATATTTTTACAAAACATATATACACATATACAACTCCATATGAATTCCCAGCTTGTCATATAACATGCTAGCAAGTTCAGGATCATTCTGAATTAATCCCCATATGATCCCCTAAGGTGTCAAACAACATCTTAGTAGGACCAGAGGAAATTCCGAAAGACGAAACACAAACCCCATGTGATCCCCTAAGGTGTCAAACAACATCTTAGTAGGACCAGAGGTCACATATAAACTGATTGATGAACAATGATTATATATTTTTATGGTCATGATGTTGATTTTTTGCAGACGGCACATTTTGACCTTTGTGAACCCCCCGGTTGCCTTTTGACATCCGAGCAAGTTCAGAGGTCACATATAAACTTAATTAGGGACGGCACATTTTGACCTATGTGAACCCCCAGGTTGCCTTTTGACATCCGAGCAAGTTCAGAGGTCACATTTATGATTATATACAATGAAGATAATGGTTATATACAATGAAGATAATGGTTATATACAATGAAGGTGATTATGATATATACAATGAAGGTGATTATGATATATATACAATGAAGATGATGGCCTTTTCTCTATTTGTGAATATATAAAATAGCACACCCACCCCCAAATATCAAATCCGTAGGGGTGCAAAACTGACACCTACTACGTGTTGACACGTGGGTAGGTATACTAATTTCTATTCACAAATAGACTGGGGCTGGCCAAGGCCCCCAATAGATTATAAATCTTGGCCTAAAATCGCCCCCGCAGACAATTTGCCTTTCTCGGGTTTCGAACCACCGACGCCAGGATGAGAGTTTCTACGCGCTAGCAATGAGCTATCGAACCATTACATAAATATATTGAATTAGTTAATATATACTTAACAAAAACAGCATTACATTTTCTGATTATGAAAACACGTAATTTTGCATTATATTTTCTGTTTTAAAAACGATATATTATAAATAATAAGAGAATACATTAATTTTTGATTTCACATTACACATAAAAGCGAAATTTAATGCTAGCAGTATGGACTTTACAATGACACTCGCTCACAAAGTCGAGGCTAAACTAAGTGACAAAAAAGATAAAAATATCTATTTTGAAAACATTATTATAAATAAAATCTAGAAATATATGATTTTATTTTGTATATAAAACGGATTTTCCAATGCCAGCTATAAACATGACCTGAATTGCTTGGCCAGGCGTAATTATCTGCAGACAAAATGGGCTGTTTCTATGGCGACTGAGCGAACTGCAGAGAAGAAATCAATAATTCCTATGGAAAGTGAATACCGCATATGCGTTCTTGCAAGTGGAAGTAAACAAAAGACAAAAAGATACAAATGTGAAATAGCATTATGCAGATCATAGATTATCTTGTTTGTTTTACTAATTACTTAATAACAAAAACTGCACAGACTAAAATATGCCCTCGCAACCAGATTTGGGCATTTCATCGGTCATATACGGTTGGACTTAAGGAAATATACAGTATATTATTTACGTAAAGGGCATTTCTAATTACTTTAGCAAATACAAGGATTTGTAAGTCTTATATATACTATCAGATTTACATTTCATTAAGAAACAATAAACAACTCGATCTTAAATCTGATTAATCAAATTAGGAACAGAAACAGCATTTTTAGCTATAACATATCTTTTACGTTCGACAACTCGCGAATGATTTTAAACTAAACCCTAGCGTTATTATCTCCCTTTTTTAAAACATGAGCATATACAGAAAAAGCTATATTTCTGTTCCTATCATTAATGTGTTCACACTCGCTATTATGTATAACATGTTATCTTGATTATACAGAAAAAATTTAATCATACCAGATACCTTACGGCGACTTTCAAATAGATCTTTCATTGCTAATTTGCTAAGAATATATTTGCTACCTTTTGCAAAAACCTTTGATCTGTCCAGGTCGATATTAATTTTTGTGTACTGACCTTGGCTTATTGGATTATGTAAATTTTCATATTTTTGTGCAAGCTCGTCTATCAGATTTTCGAGATACGGAAAATACTCGCTATCGTCTGTTCTAATAAGAGAAAGTTTTATTCTATCAAATTTACTAAAACAAATACCTGAAACTTCATCATTAAATTCAAATGATAATTGTTGGTTATTGACCATTATTTTTTTTATTTTGCTATTAACTCCATCGGCTAATGTTAAATTTTCAAACATTATTTCTGATGCTTAGACAATATTACTTAAATAATGTCCAAGTGCGAGCGTATTAATTCCGTCTCTGCAATACCTTTTATCATCGAAATTACTTAGTCCACGTTTTATAATTGTATTCGTTTCAAGCTTATGATAATTAGTCCTAATTACATTAGTTTTAATAAAACTGACGCTATTGTTAAGAGCAGCTTTGAAATCCTCAAAATGCATCATCTTTTTCACATATCCGCGAGGGATACCTTTAGCTTTCTTGGTTAGTTTTATTGTCATCTAATATGACAGCATACATTTTGCTTCTTAGTCCAACAAACTCTCTTACCGGTACAAACATAAACTCATCTTTCATTTTTCCAATAACTTTCTTGTTAGAATTATCATGAAATTCACTACAAGTTGGATAATCTGATAAATCGAACAAATCTTTATTATCGTAAATATCCTGATAGACATTTTCACAATTTATATTATATACTAGAGAGTCAGTATCAGTAAATAGCAACTCCGAATCTGGCCACATTTTTTTGGTAAAATTATAATGAAAATCGTACATCAGCCACTTTGATATATCAAGTACAGCTGCACCAACATAGATTGGCTTATTTAACTTTAAATTTGTCTTTCGTCGTTGTATTGCGGCAAGATTTTCATTAAATATTTTCATACTAACAAAACCATCGTCGCTAACTAATTTATTTCTGCGATTGATATCATTAACAATTTCAATCGAAACTCTCCTGCGTATATTTCCATAGTCTTACCAAACACTGAGTTGTTCATTAAGTTGAAAAAGTTTTTCTCAAATTCGGTTTTAACCACGGCACGACGTTTTGTATTTAGGTCAATATAATCCGCCATCCACCGCGACTGATTAAACTTTAACACGCGATGGACTTTTCTCAGAATTAGTCCAGCATCTACTGCTTGCTTTAGATTTTTGTAATGCATGACGTAATTTCTTTTATCTAACAAATTTGGAACTAGCTTGTTAACGATAGAACTTTTTGCCGTTGTCATTGCTCGTTGTTCAGGCGATAATAAACTGTAATCAATCGTCATCGACTCTGCGCAAAACGGATAGTCGTTACGTAGATCATGTAACGAACTGGGATAGTCTAGATCAACTTCAACAAAGTATGAAATATCTTTCGGAAGATTTTTTTTCAGTTTCTTTAAGAAATTGGTTTGAAGTTATCCAATGAAACCCACCGCAAGGCATTGGCTTTGCTATACTCCACCCATACAAATTCACACAATATAAATAAATAATGTAACTCGACGGACGATTTTTATCATAACTTTTCAAATATTTATTATTAGCCGCTGCATATTTTTTTGTTATGACGCTAATTCCGCCTCTGATGCGTTTTTCAATAAAGTTAAACATATCGACATCTGTTAAGAGATCTAATTCTATTTTGCTGGTTTTTAGTAGAGCGTCCCAAGACAGCCCTGGAGCAGAATAATACCAACAGGGGTCTAATCCGTAATTTGCATGACTAACCTGACGAAAATTCTCGAAAATATCTGCTAGCAATAATACATCCGTTTTCAGATATAAATCGTGATAATCGCCAAATGTTTTACAGGCAAATTTATTCCACATATCTTGTGCATATTTATACTCGTCATCGCTGATGTTTTCATTCTTGAGCTGCGAGTAAAATTTATCTTTGCTAGGTAGAGAAGTTTCATTAAATCTGCTCCAATCGTCGAGATATTCGTAAGGAAAGATACCTTTTTTTGTCAGATCGACATAGTTTTCTCCGAAGCAGCTTCGCAGATTATTGAAAATACTGCAGCCTTTAACGAGCTCGTCTAATGATGCTGCCATAAATTGCATGCTGTCGATAAAGCGTAATTTGCTGAGGGTCACCGACATATACTTTTCAAAATTATTTGGAATACATTTTATCACGTTATTCAATTTTAGTTTAGCTTTAATGTTTTTATCACCAAAAGCTTCTACAATGATGTGACTCTCATAGCCACGAAAGCTATGTAAAACTACGGGAATAAAATCTGGAGCATGAAATTTCAAATTACAACTGTTATGAGCTGCTCCGCGATATTGGCCGGTCAAATGACAGTGATCTCGCACCTTGGAGTCCCCCAGCAACTGTTCGCAAATATGACAATTAACTGCCTCATCAAAGTCGAGTTGTTGTTTAGACGTTATTCTGATCGGAGCTGTTCTAAGTAATCTATTAGAAATTGTATTAACTTCGTCTATTAAATTTTTTAGTTACCACACGGCAGGATTTTCACCTCTATATAACCTTATCGGAGATGAAAATTTATCGCTGGCGCAACAAACTACTTTATAAGCTACACCACAAGGAATATGCTGTTGTATTTTTCTGGTACTTGATTTGTTCGGATTATTTTCTGCTCCAGCCACGGGAACGAGTAGACACTCGAAATCGGCGTAAATAACAAAAGGAATACTTAGTTTATGATTATAATTTTTAAATTTTAATAGTTTTTCTTTTTCGCTAGGCATAGTTATTTTTTGAACATTAACGCAGTATTTGAGATGCTCTTGCAGTCTTTCATTGTTAGTAAAGCCGTGCAGACATCTGTAACAGAAGTATTTCTTGTTTTTGTTTTTACTGTATTGTCCGCCAACTAATCCGTTAAAGTTTTTTATCCAACAGTAATGTCCCTGAAAAAATAATAAATTTATTGTCTTTTGCGAAGCATTTTCTGAGATATATCTAGGGTAAACGTTTTCTCGTTCGTTTAGTCCGAAAACATTTACTGAGATACCGTTTTGTTTTTCGAACTTTGGTATATGATTTTCTGCTACTGGAAAGTTGATGCCATCAAAATTTAGTTCGTTCTTGTGCGGAAAATACTTGTTGACGCGATCGGAATTTTGTTCTTTGGGAAACATCGCGGAAAGAATAGACCACTGGAAACATTTGTCATCGTTGTTTTTGACATTTATACAGCACTTTTTGTTCTTAATTTTTTGAGGAAGATCGACGTACAAATTACCGCGAAGTACGTTATATTTTGCTGTGTGAAATAAAACTGCTTTTATCATTTCGAATTTCCATCCTGACCCTGACGAAGTAAATTCTTCTAATTTTTTGTTTATTTCTTGATGTATTTCATCGGCGACCATGGCAATGTTTGTTCCAGTTAATATCTTCCTCGATTTAGCTGTTAAATAAGGCTCCGAGATTTCGCTGTCAAAACTTTTTGTTTCAAAAATTACGTCAAGTATATTTTCAACTGCGTGTAACTTTGATAAAATCGTATGATATTGGACTATGAGTTTGACACTTTTATGAGCCGCAAGTTCTTGAGTTATAACAGGTTGTAAAAGATGATATAAATTTGTAGAGGTAAAATTAGCTAATATGGTCTGATCGTCGAGTTTATAACTGTTATCGTATCCTAAAAATGCCGAAGCAATTTTTTCGGATTTGATAATTCTCTTTTTAGCAATGTCTCGCAATTTCAGCATTATATGTATATAGTAATATTGTTTATTTAATTGAAATTTTTTAAATTTTTTAATTAGAGATGTGAAAAAATTTTGTATATATATAATGACAGAAATCTTGATATATCTACCACTGACAGCGGAAGAGCAAGAAACTTATCATGTACATCCGAAATACAACTTATATGCTGCAAATGCATTAGGTTCTGTTATCAGCGTAGCATCTAAAAAAGCTATTGGCGTACCAACTCCTGCTGGGATGTTAATTTCAGTAAAGGGTGCAGAAAGAATCGAAATGTTTAGAAAAGATTTTATTTATACTTTGTTTTGCGGCGATATTCCAGAAGGACAACGAGTATATAGAGCAAATGGCGCAGTTGCTGATGATAATATCGGAAATTTAGGATTACAAAACGAATTTCAACCTCACCCAATCTTTGATCTATACGAAGCTAATGATAAAGGAATTATTCGTCATATAAGAACAAAAAAAGTTATTGGAAATTTGAATAATGATGGTTATTTACAAGTAACTGTACGTGAAGCAAAAACTGATCAAATCAGTTATAAGTCGCATAGATTTATTTACGAAACTTTTCATGGTGTTATTTCAAATAATTTAGTTATCGACCACATTAACAAAATTAAAACCGACAATCGTCTAGAAAATTTAGATTTAGTTGCACAACAAGAAAATAGTAGAAGAGGAGATGCTGGTGGTGTTAGATATTCTAAATCAATTATCTCGATAAATCTGGAAACGTCTGAAGAAATGAAATTTAAATCAATAACATCTGCAGCAAAATATCATAAAATTGATTCAGCTAGAGTAAAAGATGTAGCTGATGGTAAAAGAAGATCAACAACGTCTATGATAACATTTGATAGATTTAGTTTTAGATACGATAACTAATAATATTTTCCAGATCATTTCGAGAGAGACAATTATGACTAAATTCCATTATGTCATCGCGATTTAATCGTAACGTCATTATTATTTTATTTGTATCAAGTTTTATTTTATCCGCTGTTGTTAACAAAAATTTATCAGATTCGCCCAATGTTATCATAACGTCAACGAAATAAAAATTATATTCCAGCAAGCAATTTCGAACTGCTTCGGCTAATTCTTTTTTGTTTAGTATATTAACTCGACAATGATATTTTATTTCCATATTATATATATTAATTAGATAAAAGATTATTATCATAATGAGCTTAATCGAGAGACTGGCTCAACTTTACTCGGAAGATTTTGTTTCAGTTCCTAATGTTGTATTGAAAAATATCACCGACGACAGATTTGCTGGTTATACTGAAAATGATATTTTGTATAACTATGACGATGACGAAGATGATGTTGTTGTTAGCAAGAAACATTTAAGTAGACCAACAACTGGGCGATATGATGTTAAGTACCACATTGCCAAAAAAATATTAAAATTTAATTTTAGCGTTGCCGAGCACCAAATATTTTGGCAACTTATAAGGCCATTTCTAAACGTAAAAGTACCGGGACAACAAAGAAACATAAAATACGATTTTATTTTTGTTAAAATATTTAATTTAATGCCAGTTAATGATGCGAGAAAATTACACTTAATTTCTTTATGTAAACCAGTAAAATGTAGGTCAGTACTAATAAAATACGAGCAAATTTATAATAATATTATTCAATCGACTTAGTTGGTACCCAACTATTAAATTTATCGCTATATCCGCGCCATTTAACTAAACTTTTGTTGCCGCGCTTTCTAATAACTTTTTCAATAACAAATACATCTTGTTCTGTTTTCTGAAGTTCTTGTTCGTAAAAACTGCCAGTTATAGGTTCTCCTAATAAGTCTTTCAGCGAATATGTAACTGGTATTGTTAAAAGTACTTTATCAACAACAAATACTTCTTCGCTCCAGTTATGAGTATAGCCTTTTTCAAACGTTTTTTTCGTCAATGAAATTCTAACTTTATCGCCAACTTTAAATTTATGTCTTCGGTACATGTTTTCATTAGCTAGTATTGGATTTGCAATCGCGTCATTTGGCGGCATTTTAGTGGTTCGATGTTTCGTGTTATTATATTCGTCAACAATTTTCTGTAAGTTGTCGATGTATTTATTCGTGTTTTTAGCTGTCAAATACTTATGAATTTTTTCGTTTAGTGTGCGATTAAATCGCTCGACAATGATGCTTTCCCCCTCATTTCCAGTAACGTATTTTTTAATGTTATTTTGTTCCAAAAACTGCTCGAACTTTTTGTTAAAAAACTCTGCTCCGTGATCGGTCCAGATTCTGTTCGGTTTTCTTTCTGTAGTTGTTATTATGTGCTTTAGCGCGTCAATCATTGAGGTCCCTGTTTTATCCGAAACCGGTACGCTAAACGCGTATTTACTGAAAACATCGACAACATTGAACAAGTATTGTTTTGGAGCGCCATCAGCGCCAACGTTAAATTGAGCTAGATTTGACATATCAACTAAATCTATCGCCCAAATATCATCAACGGCATTTGCGACAACTTTACGTCGCGGAAATTTTTTTTTTTTACGTCTATGTAGCTCGACTGCCAGGTCATCGTATAAGTCTCTACCTAGTCCGAGTTTATATTTTGCTCCAATAAAACCCTGTACCAGTCTTCGGTCAACACGCTCTCGCATATTTACTGGTTTCATTTCGCGAAGTTCGTCTAACATTACTTTGTCGCAGCTGTGTTTTGTTTCGCCACTAGGTTGCTCAATATCTCTGTAGCAGATATCATGACGCATCGCTATTGTGTCAACCTGATTGTAAGGCTCCTGTCCTGGCGGATTATCATTTTCGTCAAGTTGCTCATCAAGCGGATTCCACGGGTCAGTATATTTATGGCCTGGCAATGTCCAACCACCTTTCGGTTTCGGCAGTTTGCCAATTAATTTATGTATATCTATGCCCGTTCCAATTATTTCTCTGTTATTGCATTTCTGGCAATATGTAACAATTTTATTTTGCTCGAGACATAAATCTCTATCGGCGTCGCAGTTGCACGTCATTATTTATTTAGTCGTCTACTAAAATAACGTCAGGACAACCCGCCCCGGACTGTTGCTGGCAAAAACATACTTTTTCTTTTTCCACAAATTGCGCAAATACTTTTCAGCATTATTCTATTATTCTTCGTTTTTTCCGTTTTTTCGTCTTTATTTTCTGTTTTAGTTTTACACTTGAGACAATATGTTGACATTGTTATATTTGTAAGTTTAGATAAAATTAATCGCAATCTCATCATTAGCGTAAGAGGGTTGTTTGTCAAATTGCAAAATAAATTTTAAAAAATCTGGATTTTTGGTCATCTGTTTAATGAACATTATGCAATAATATCCACAAGCGGAAGTTCCAACTGGTTGAATCTGATTAGAAGAATAATTTATTATTTTGTTTTTACTCATATATCTTTTTACCGCGTCACTTGGTGGAATTCCGAACGAGTCAAAATAATTGTTATCAAAAACAGCTACCCAATGTGTACCAGATCTGTCATTAAAATCTTGTATATTTATCACACAAGAACCCAGCGACGATGTCGCTTGCGATGCAATCGCTGTAAGTTCATCTTTGGAATAAACTCCGTGAAAATTTTTTACTTTTTTAAGTTCATCAAATATATCAAAATTACTTAACGGAGCCGATGAAGTCGGCCGCGGCTTTATCTCCTTGTTCCTGGCAGCATTAGTCCTCTTCCTCGTCCTAACAGACCCGGCAGTAGACTTCCCGCCAATCCTGCCAGTAATGGGGCTATTGGAAGAAATCCACCTTGTGTCTTTTTTTTCGTCGTCGTTTTTCTTTTCGTCGTTGTCTTTTTTCGTACAGTTTTTCGTTTAGGCATTATATTTAATCTTTAGACAAAAATTTTCTTTATACCACTACCTTTAACTGCCTTTTCTGATGCGCCAGATACTGCTCCTGACGCAGCTGCTAGCCCTAATGTACCAAGTACTGGCAAAATTTTAGGTAGTAATGTTTTGGCTATTACTGACAGTGCCGGACCAAAGAAACCGCCGTGTTTTGACATCGCAGTTATTTGTGCAGCGCTTAAATTTAAAACGAAAGGTTTTTTGCGATCGTATTTATTTGCTTGATTTTTGGTTAGCAATAATTTTGTTAAAGTCCCCAAAACACTCGGGTTGACCTTCAATGAAACAGGCCTCCGCTTCGCAACAGCAGTTGCTAATTTTTTAACTTGGCCATCAGTTAAATGTATTTCTTTTATAATATATTTTGTCATCTTATATAACGATTACAGATTAAACTTGTATTGTCATTTTACCTCCGACAGAGTCGATTGTAACAGATCTGTCGCTTAACACTAACGCATAAACGTTGAACGCCGCTGCTGGAGCAGCTCCGAGCGTCCAATAAATCTCAATATCAGCTGTGCTGTCTACAGCTCGTTCGCTATGTTTACTAACATCAAAGTAAAATATCGGATATAGTGTACGAAATTCTTCTACTGATATTTGAGTTCCATCTCCAGCATTTTGATATTTTTGCACTGAGTCGAACAGGTTCATGTAAGGTCTAGTAATGTTTTTATTGGTGTCATCTGCAAAATTGCATTCGATCGCTCGCTCTGGGTATTGCTTTGAATTTATTCTAGCATATATTCGTCTAACATTAGCTTTATCAAATATTGCATTATTTTTTAGTTGGCTTCCACGTCGAGCTTGTTGCTGGAATACAACAAATAACTGACGCGGCAGTTGTTCACTCGATGTTGTTGTGACTCGCCACGTGTAGTCGGTGGTATTCGGAACTGCTGTTTGATATATTTTATGTTGCTGAAAATGAATTTTATTCGTGCGTTTTTCCAGCATACTATCTAATTCTAATGCTTTAGTGACTGACGGAGTTATTCGTGCCATCCACAGCGCAAGTTTGTTTATAATAAATTGCACATCAGCCCCACCAAATCTAAATAAACAATCATCTCGTTCTGCTTGATCTAAAATAAGCGTATGTTTAACTCCACGGAATACTTTATTATAGTCCCTGCAAAAGCCAAATATGGTACTTAACGTCAACATCATTGTAATTTGACGTGATGCTGCTGCGAGTTCTTTTCGCCTTGTAAAACCTTCATTATAACGTCTATTTCTTACGTTAAGCGATCTGTTAACTAAATTTAGCATTACATTTCCATCATCACCTGCTGCTGGTGCGGTTATACCAAGATTATTACAAGCAGCAACAAGTGAAACTCTTACAACGTCTGCATTAGCGTCTGCAGCTGGTGCGGCTATATCTAACTCTTCAGCGTTAGCAATAAGGAAAGCTCTCACATTGTTAGCGCTTTCACCTGCATTAGCTCCAACAATTAATATTCCTTTTGAAAAAAAATTCTCCAGATCCTGCTGCTCCAATTCCAGTATCTTTAAACCACATCATATTAGTTGCGACTGATCTGGAGTAATCGTCGGAAAACGAAACGATATTTAAGATCGTACTTGCAACTTGTATGTGACTTGAAATATCTTCAACAGTTTGATTGGCCAGCTGATATCGAGCACTTCTAAATAAACACCAACCATTATTTATAAGAGCTAATTCTAAGTTACCTACAATTGCGATAGGTGGATTAGCTGTTGTCATAATCTGGCCACGAACTTCTAACATTGCTTTGTGAGGCAGTAGAAATACGTCCTCGTCTCGTGTATTAAATGTTCTAACGCCAGTTTTATTAGGTTCGTTAGAATTTTCATCAAGATATTCAACATACTCAAATTCTGTTACTGTGTTGTCTGTGTCATAAGTTTCTGCAAAATCGAGATAATTTTTCACAGACATTTTTTTTTTATTAGGTTATATAAAATTATTACGGCGTTGTAACTTTAGATATTAAATTTTGTATAATCTGCTCGCCCTTTGGTGATAAAAGTGTTTTTGTTGTTGTTATCATCGCGCGTTGGGTTTCTTTTGTTGGTGCGATTTCTGAAATAACTTGCTTGATTGCGGCGTGCGCTTTAGGTTCGCCTTTTATTTTATCAGATATTTTTTGTCCCACTGCAGTTCCAGCAGCAGATGCAGCTCCAGTTGCAAAAGCTTTACCCGCGTCAAGTGCAATTGGCGCAACTTTACGAGCTAATCCTGGAACATTTTCAACAATTTTAGTAAATATATTTCCGAAAAATCCTCCTACTATTTTTCTTCTATAATTTTTTTTCTGTTTCATTATATATCTGAGGTTGTATAATTTTGTTGTCAATCACGAAGTAATTGTACGTAGGTGCACGTAATAAGTAACAACTTCATTATTCAAATCCAACTGTCTTCCAGATTGATCTGTCAATTGCATATTTACTTCTGTTATTTGATTTTCAACATTTAACGGATAATAAATAATATGACGAGGACTAATTTGCATAAGAGAACCTGGTGGAACTTCTGGCGAAAAACTATATATTGTCTGACCTTTGCTGCCTTAAGCTGAATAAGAACCAGATGCAATAGAGCAATTTACCAATATTGTGTTGACATCAGTTATATTTACTGGCAGTTGACCGTCATGTGTAACAGGTTCTTCAGAAAAAGAATGATAGCCCCCTGGAAGAAATCCTATCAGTGGTGCAATACTTTTTGGCAATGATAAATTAACTGCCATATTTTTTAATGTCATTCTGGCTCGTAACGTATTATAATTTGGTGCCAGCTCAAAATTGTCGGCAACTCCTTCATTTTTTGTTATAAGTTCTTTTATTGTTTTATTTAGATCAGTTATGTTGTACGCTCCTTGTGGAATTTTAAACTTTATCCACGGAATAGCTGTTGTTGTTCCAAGAATAGGAACATGAAACGCAAATTCATCATTTACTCCAGTTTTTACATTAGCCATGGCATTCCAACAAGTGCATGAAATTAATCCAATTTCGTATTGTTTTTCACGATCTAATTCTATTGGCGGAACATACTTTACTGAGAAGTTCGCGCTGTCTTTATCAGATTGGCTAGAGTCGAGTAATAATGTTGCCGACATTTATTATTATATTTTTATAAAATTAAGTCGCCGCGATTAAGTCGCGGTGCAAAGTATTGTATTCGTCAGATGCTAATAAATTTCTCGATCTCAAATTATCAAGTATGTCAATAATTTCATTGTCGATTTCAGCACCAACATTTCCTGCTTCTTTTGATGATATCAATAGCATTAATCTGCCGATCATTTCAGTAACTGATGCGAATATTCTGACTCCAGTTCCTGTTTTCTTTCTATATTTTTCTAAAATTTTTTTAAAGCGATCATCATCATATTTTTTAAATAATTTTTCAAAAGTATATCCCTGATCGGCATATTTTTTATCTCTAAATTTTGATGCAGTAGTTTTAAAAACAGTAGCGATAGTGTCATTTCTTGCTCTTTTAAAAATTTCTTCAATATTTTCCATTGGAGTTGTACTAATTTCTTTATAAGCTCCTTTACCTTTTTCTATGATAATTTTTAATTTTTTAATGAGATCATCGTATTTATCTTTTTTCCAATTATAAATATTATCAACGTCAGAACTATTATTTTCTTTCATAAAATTTAAATATTCTTCATCTGTTATTTCGTTTTTTGCTTTGTCTTTGTACTCGTCACGATAGCTTTTACTTACTGCGGCTGATTCTTGTAAATATTCTTCAGTCATTATAGGAGATGGTGGTTTATATGCAGTTGCTTCTGATCTTTCATCTAATAATTTTGCTTCATTAACTAAGCTACTAAGGTGACTATCACTAAGGTATCGCTGATCTCTGATATTATAAATAGCCTCAATATAAAGATCAGCGATAATTCCATGTCGATATAATTTAATTTCGTCATGATAATTTCTATTTTCTAAAACTACATTATCCAAATGCTTTTTACTATCTTCACTTATTTTTTTAATTCTGCAATTTTTTCGTTGGCTTTAAAATTATCTTTGTCAACATTATGTATTCTCACGTTTTTAAATTCACTATATTTATCGTTAAAGTCTTTGTATTCGTTGTCTGTTATTTTGCTATTTATATTTTCTAAATAATATTCAAATCTTCTTTTATCTTCTCTATTTCTTCTAAGTTCTTCTTCATGTTCTAAACTTCTCTCGATCGGTCTAACTACTGTTGCAGCTGCTAATCTTTGTTGAAGTTCTAGCGGATTATTTATAAGCCGATCTATTTCAGCTTGCCTCGCAGCAGGATCAGCTATATTTACTGCAAGTGCTTCAGCTAATCTTCTTTTTTCCGCATCAGATCTCTCTTGTTGTTCTTTAACTAATCCGAGTAAACTTTTTTCTTGTAGTCGCTTAACTTCTTCTTCTGATAGTGGTTTACCTTCGGGTTGTTTTCCAAGTAAAGCCTCAGTAACTGGTTTAAGAACTGTAGCTGCTGTTTCTGCTGCAGCAACTTGACCACGTCGAGCTTGCTGTACTAGCTGTTTAAATTTTGCCTGAGACTGCGCAAGTTTTTTTAGATTTTCTATATGTTTTCTGTACTTTGCTTGTTTTTCCATTAATTATATACTATTTTCTATAAAAATTATTGTAGATAGTTTTCAATACAACATCGAAACATTTTACTCTTATCATTCGTTAACTTATCGAACAAAAAGAAATCATATCTATTTGCCGTTGCTTGACGATATAGTTCAATAAATTTATCTTTTGTTACGTCGCCGCATTGTTCGTTCGCTATATTTCTAACGTCAATATTGTCAAGTCCAGGAAATAATATAAAACAGCCACTATTTCGCCTAATAAATCTGTCAACATTATAATATCCTTGAGCGAGATAAATAGAATTACATTTCTTATTTCGCGACAGTGAAAAATACAATCTGATTTTATTCATTTCCTCGTTGTTTAGCGGAATATCATCAAAAACAACTATTTTGTGTTCGGACGAATCGAGTTGATTAACTGGAACAAGTTCTTCTGGTTGTTTGATAATAAAGAAATCTTCGCCAGATTCAAGGTCGTCACGAAGTTTGTCATTATAATTGTTAAGTAGCTCGTACTTATCCTGTTGGGGATTAATTGTGTAAATATAAACGCGATCGTAGTTAAAATTATCTCCTAAAAGTAAATTCATAAGCAAATTTGTTTTGCCCGATCCAGTTCTACCAACAATAAGATAATGACAATCTGGAAGTTCATTGTTATGTTTATGTTTCACCAACCGCTCTGTATCAAAGTTTAATATGGACGATTTTGCCATTATACAATTTTATGGTATATAATTTTGTCAAGCAGTAAATAAATAATGAGTTTTTACTCAAAATTTGGAACATTAGTAGGAGATTCATCGTCTGCTCAGCAAGGTGACTTATCTAAGTACGCAACTCTTGATCAGCTCAAAAATGAAATTACTAATTTATTAAATATCACAAGTGTTGATCAAAATGAAGTTGTTATTTTCCAAGATAAAGAAGGACGATTAAAAACGAGTAACATACAACTATCAGATGTACTTGTACGAATTCCCACCGCGGCTGTTAATAATATAGTTACTTTTGCTGATCAAGGTAAAATACAAGATTCGGGCAAGTCCGTTAATGATTATGTTAAGAAAGCTGGCGATGTATTTACTGGTGACATTGTTATGTCAGGAAAAAAAATTACATATCTGGGAAATCCAACCGCAGAATCAGACGCAGCAACGAAAAAAAAAGTAGATGATCAAGAATCTAAGTACTTATTAGTACGCGGTGGTATCATGTATTCATTTTTCAATATGAACAACAACGGTATTAATAATCTCAGAACACCAGAAACAGATTTCGACGCCGCAACTAAAAAATACGTCGACGATAAGGAAATTCCAATAACAACTTCGTTAACGACAATCAGTGATGGAATTGCTGCATTTAGAACTGATTATAATAATCATGTACAAACATTTCTAAATTTCCGCAGAAATTTAAACAGATCTATTAACGAATTTTTTGGAACGCCACCAACTGTTATTATTAATCTCGCTGACATTAACGCAAGACTTAACGATATCATTATTGACATTCCTAATATTGTTCAAAAAACTAATCTCGTTAAAATTCCTCACGGACGAGCTAACAATATCGTGTACACAGTCGCATCAGGAAAATCAACATGGTCGCAGCAAAATAACACTTTTAAACACATCGCAGAAGTCACTGGTGTATATAGATTATCTGTGTTTAGCAGTGAAAAATTCAGTATATTTACCACATTTCCATGGCGTCATTCAACCGATGATTTTTCTGGAATTGTGTCTATAGTGTTAAACAAAGATATCGAGGAAACGTTTATGCTGATAGCGGATAATAAAAAGTTAACCGCAGCGACTTATTGGTGGTGTACTGAGTTTGCATCTGAAACTCCCGAATTAGTTACTTAAATAACGGTATAAAATATATAAACAAATATTATATAATGAAAAAAAATATAGTCGATTTTAATCATATTTCAGAAAACATTCCCAAACAAGATGTTGACGCTCTAATGCAATATTACAGATACTATCATAAAAAATCTTTGGTGCGTCAAAAAATGTTACAAATACTATGCAAAAATACTGCGAGTGATATCATATCTACCGCTGCTAATGACCGGCTCTGGTATAATTTCAAGTGGTGCATTATTAAATCCGTTTTTGTTAATAATATCTGGTGTCGGTGTTTCTCTTGCAGCAGCGTGTAAAAAAGTTGAGCCTCGACTCGTGACTAAAAAAAATGCTTGCAAAACAGCAAGTATAACTTATAAAAAATTACTTGATCAAATTCGATCTTATTTGCGTGGGATAAAATATGATATGGACGATTTAATACGCGAGTTCCGCATTATTGATAGTATGTTAACAGATATTCTGCCAATGAGAGTCAGCAAATACGAAAAAGATTATAATAAAAAGTAGATGTTTAATTTTGTGTGGCTTTAGAAATATCCTTATCAAATAATATATCGACCATGTTATCGATAAATGTCATCACATCATATGCCCAACCCGCTATTCTCATATCATTTTCAGTCGCGAATAACCATACTGACCCATATTTCGGCGATATATGATAGCCTACTTTTTTAATGCAATCGCTTATTATTTTAGGTTTTATACCAGTATATGCTGACGCTGTTTTGATTGAATTAAATCTTTTACAAAATCTGTTTGTTAGATCAAATCCCACATGTCTGATTGATGGTTTATAATAAGACATTATATATATTTCATTTGTTTAATATAACATTTTGAATAATAAGTACATAGTAGTAGGAATAGATGATGCATCCTATCTCAGAGACACCCCTGCCCACAAAGCATATTTTTGTCAGAAAATGTGTTATCGTGTAAAAGTCATCATTTTGAGCTAACAAAGGCTGCTGACAAAGATGTTAACGTAGAACGCTTTGGGGGGCAGGGGGGGTCTCTGAGAGAGGATCATCATCTATTCATACTACTACATCACGAAGGGTCCTCAACCTAATACACCTAATCAACACTGATACTTCATGTATATTATAGGCTACTCACCCCTACTTAGCAACTGCCCAGTTTTCGACTTAGTTTATTTTTTCAAGTGGAGATTCTTTAACCATGTCAAGTCCGTTTGATTCATAATCGGGAGTTTGAAAATTTACTGAGCTTTTTGAACCAATTTAGCACATCAAAGTGTCGCTCAATTATGAGAAAAAAAAACCTTACTCAAGTATTCAAGGACCTATGTGAAGGTTATGTCTTCGAAAGATGACATATTTCTGTTCAATACATGATTTGTTTAAATTTTGGGGGGAGTTTACATGTGCGCATAGCAATAAACAAACATTTTCATATTCGTTGCGTCTTTATTACTAAAAAGACTTTCAAAATTTGTTGGATAGTTATCGACCTATCAACGGTTTCAACATAACTGAGCAGCATTTATTTACGCCTATGAGTGTTAATAAAGTTTTAATATTTAACTGACTGAACTGACTTTAGGTTATAGCATTCGCTGCAATGTTTTTTTTGCGATAGAGATGCATTCGAGGTGGTAGGGTGGGGAACAGGAGATCTTTGACATCAAATTTGAAGGTAATTTACAGACTGAGAAACCGTTCAAGGGAATTTTACCTTCAATCGTGCAATGCAATACCTATATACTTTTTGTGATGCGATAGGTCATATTGTGCACCTTTCACTGATCTTTTCCAATTACTGTTTTCCCTAGCTGGTAACTTCAACGTGATATTGATCTCAGACTAAAATAAAATGGAAATGTTTCTTCTACTTTAGCCTCTTCCTTTTATTATTTGCCATTACATTAAGTTCAGCCACTCCCTTATATTCCACTGTTTCTTTAACCATGTCCTACCTGTAGCGAATAAATATGTAGGTTGTTAGTATGCTTAGCAAAATTTGATGACGTTCCAGTCCCGTACAACGGATGCTCCATTTCCTCAGTATTTTAAATGTACTGAAGAACCTATAAATACCAAATAAAAGAAATACAGGTTTCCAAAATACTCTTTTGAATGCAATGACAAGCAACTTTAGAACCTCTTTCAAACAGGTTGATTTATATTCAGTAACTTTTAACCCTCGCCAACGAAGTTCTCAGAAGGTAGAGTTCGTACGTTCGAACGTTTATTCATTTAGCTGTTTTTATGTTCCTTCTTTCGTTATGCATGATCTATAACTTTAGTATCTTGGAACTTATTTGACCTATGCTCATGAAAATGTGTATCTAGCTGTTTCAACAAAAGCGTTTTCAACCATATCAGAGGTATCTCACTGTAGACTAATTTCGTTCTGGAGAAACTTTTGTAATTTTAGACATCTTGGACGCCGTCCCATACAGGAGCATCAAAAGTTGTTTGGATGCGTCTCCTAAAGAGTAATTCAGTCATTCAAACACTATGCCACTGTGACTTAATTTTAAAGTATAAACGGCTCTTGTTTCAGCATTTTGTTCGTTACACCCTCAATATCTAGAGCTCTGCTAAATCCAGACTCATCACACCTTTTGGCTGGATATATCTCCAAAATATAACCTTGGTTACAGTAACCGAGGTTTCAGTACTGAGCCACTTTGTATTTTCATCTATTATTTCCTTATGCCCCTAATTTCTTTGACCCTACTCTACACTAAGCGAATCCTTTTGTGTAGCTGCATCTAATGGTGGTTAATTTATCCATTGGAAACTAAGTCACATTGACCTCATTTTCTCACTGCATTGTCATCCATCCTTCATTCTAGACTATATATTATCAGCGACTCCAAATGTTCTCGGTAGTAATTAATGTTGTACTTTTCTTTGTATCAAAAATCAATATAATTTACATTAATCAACGTCAATAGAAATTCCTATCATGTTCATGCTAATGACTGAGGGTGGTTTAACATAAACCTTCTCAAATAACTTTTTCACATTTTTAACATTCCTTAAATAAATCTTAAATATAAATCAAATAGACTTAATGACTAAATTGCTATAATATGTCCAAACTGGTTACATTTACAGTTTCATTGATATATTTTTGTTAAATAATAAAATTAAATTTTGATGAAACAAATAAATGTTTATGGTTTTCTGTTTGTTTCAGATCGTACAGAGTCTTCAACATCTGCGGCGAGCAGCTTCGGAATTGACCTACCAAACTTAGGAATAGGTTAGATTATTTAAAATACGCATTTTTTTGTCCACCCCCAGCGACTGCCACCAACTCCACTATAATTATCATCAGCGTTAACTTTTCTTTAGATTCTCTTCTTTTTTTTCTTGTTCTTCGTCTTGTTCTTCTCTTTGTTCTTCTTGTTCTTCTTCTTCGCCACCAACAACAACCATTATTATCTATGTCATCGGTATCATCATCATAATTGTTGTTATCATTATCATAACCACAAAAGTCACAACCATCACCAGCAGCATTAATATAACAATCTTGCGTGTATTATATTGTCATCAACATACCTAATTGAATTAAATGTCAAAAATAGTTATAAAGCAAATATCCTTATTTCGAGATGATAACTGTCCTGTTTTTGGAATAAGAACTACTTATATACCTTGTTATCCAACCACATATGCACTTAGTATTTCGGGAATATATATATATATATATATATATATATATATATATATATATATATATATATATATATATATATATATATATATATAAAGATTTGCGCAAAATTTGCGCTTACATAAATTTACATAAAATAACAGATGTTGTTATGTCTCATCGATTTCTAGGTCAATAAAAAATATTTTCCAGCATCCTCAACAAGCTGAAATAAACTAGTTGAAACATAATAAATTTAAAGGTTTAATTCATGCAGAAACAGTCATGTAAGGTTTTGCAAACACAACGGTTTTTCTGTTTTATTTGTTTGTCTTGTATATGTTTTGTATTTGCCTTTGAAAAAGACACATTAAGAGTCAAAAGTGCTCAGGCTAGTTAGATAATAGTTTTGCACTGTTCGTTGTCAGTTTATTGCATGTATTTTAATCAATCCCTGACACACGCGATCCCTTGCTGGGTCCAGTGCACTTAAAAGGACTGTTATTCGCCATATGATTCTCTCTCTCTCTCTCTCTCTCTCTCTCTCTCTCTCTCTATATATATATATATATATATATATATATATATAGAGAGAGAGAGAGAGAGAGAGAGAGAGAGAGAGAGAGATGTTTCTTTTCTCGAGGTTTGGAAATTCTTCTACGGGACAAATCTAAGGCAGCGTTTTAATACCTTACATTTTGTTTACATTCAAAATTTACCGATTAATGTTTACCAACTTGGGGGACAATTTCTGTCCTAACGTCAAAGTTAGTTTTGTATTTGAATTAGTATTACACGAAAAAACCACTGGAGTATACGTTCTGCTTTCACCCAGTGTAATATAAACTTTACTGATACCATCTTCTGAGGGCATAATGTGCTTGTAACCATAAATAAGTCAAAGATGTAACGGAAACATCATGCAATACAGCAGATTCGTTAAAATACTACAAGAATGAGAAAGGCTACCCCTTGTTACATTTCAATAAGATAAATACAAATCGGTGATTTAAAGGAGTGTCGTTGACAAAGATATGGACTTGAAGTAAAGAAAGAAAATCAAACCGAAATGGCTGAGAGATCATATCATGAGAAATTAAAGGAAAAATCAAACAGAAATGACCGAGAGGAGATATCGAGAGAATATAAAAAGACAATCAAACTTAAAGGACTGACAGACGTTATCGTGATAACATAGAAAGAAAGTCCGGTACATTCTGTCGTGAGAATATAGAAAGACAAACAAACAGAAAAGTGTGACAGTTTCTATCTTGAGAATGTATAAAATAAATAAACAAATGAAATAGAAAGGGTTGACTGACTCTATTGTGAGAATATAGAAGCAAATAGAACATTTCCTTTTGAATAGAATACAAATCAAAGTAAGTATTTTACAAACATTATATATATATATATATATATATATATATATATATATATATATATATATATATATATATATATATATATATATATATATCGCAAAAGAAAAATCTTAAAACGGTTGAGCATACTGCATTAGTCATAGGGGCTTTTAAAGAAATCCGAGGAAGAAACAGTCATATCCTTTACATGAGATGTGAATGTTGTTGTCTTTATTGACTTAAACATGATCAAGGGATGAATACAAAATTACTAACAACCATTTATATCCGAAAATGAGTTTCTCTGTACTATTATGCACCGGTCTCCTATTGATAGATATATTTTGGTTTGATTTTTACGACTCTGCAGTATAAGTATGCTATTTGGTAATAATTGATAGATACTGATCAACTTTGGTAATAGATATTGATATATAGAATATACGGATCAGCACAAAGGGGTACTATGGCGTGTGCATTTTAAAGGTATAAGATCTGAACTAAAGTTTTGAAAGGATTTATCGATGCTTCCACTCATATCCTGATATGTTTAAATAAAAACATAATCTTGCTAAGAAGTTTTGACATTAAAATATATTGAGTCTTTAAATTAATTCTGATTTTTAAACCGATCATCCCTATCTCAGTGCCATGACTGTCATATTCGTTCCAGTGAAGTAGTAGGCTTTCATAATGTTAATCCTACGCCATGGAAATCTGATGTGAGACGTTTGTTCTTGGTAGAGAGCCATCAGATGATTGCTCGTAGTTACGATCATTTAGATGTTTGTATTTTTGGATAAAATGAATCAGTTCGTGCATACATGAGTAATCTCTCATACCTTTGAAACACTTGCAGATACGTCCCCAATAGTGCTTGTAGCAAACTGGAGCTTTATTTATGACATTCACCTCTTCTAAAACATATATTTATCCTGCATTCCAGTATGAATGCGGATTACGTTAGTCACGATCACTATGTGCCAGTTTCCTCTCAAAATGCACTAAATAAAATAAACATTTGCGAAAGCTTATCATATTGAGTGGAAATGGATACGTTAGGTTTGGCATTGAGATGTGGAAGGTTAGTTTGAATAGTTATCATTTTTAAACAATTGAGTTATGTTGATTCATTTGTCAGCAATATTGTGCTTTATCTAGTCACATGTAGATAAGCGTGCCAGCTGCAGAGGTTCTCGGTGAAAAAATAGTCGATTTTAACTGTAAATTGTCAGCCCGGAATTAAGACTGTAAACAGATGTTTATGACGCAGAATTAATTTACCCGACAGTATGTATATGTAAATATTCAAGAGATATTTTAACCAGTCTGGTTCAATTCTTTTTTCAGGCATTGGGATAGGAAGTTTGGCTGGGTTCTTAGTTTTGATAATAATAGCCTGCTGCAAGATGAGGATTTGCACTAGGTAAACTTACTGAATATATGGTATTAATTATTGCCGAATATAATTTTGCATCTAATTTGTTATTGCAAAATCTGAACGTTTACAGGATCTTAAAATTCATCAGCACGTGGTTTTAGAAAGTTGACCGCCTCATCGCAAATATCAAAATGCTTGCGTAGGTTACTGTTGAACTAGCAAATGTTCCCTGCCGCTTGTTATTGATTCTGACAAGGTTTTGTTAGGAGAAAATATGCAACTCAAACTCGCGGATGCTTTATAAATCAATAGGACAGCAATTAACTCATTTACAAGCTTCATTATGTTTCCGCCGCAAACAAGAACACCCATACGGAAGGTCTTCACATAAAGTTGAATTGCCTCCTACATACCAATATTAAACATTATGAACATGTCGCTGGTAGGAAAGCCAGTTTCTTGGTGTCCAAGAATAGGGTCATTTCTGCTCAGTGTCGTTGGTGGTTTGAGGAGATATATTATACTACCTTGACATCGGCGTCGGCGTATATGTTTCGAGTCAGCGTCCGCACGTATAAAGCACATACATATATACAACCTAAGTGAATCTAACCAATATATCTTCCAAGACATATACAACAACTTGGAGTGGGTTTTACAGCACGAAATCATTTTCTGTGGGGGAAGTGAAAATGGATGACAATCTTCGCTGTGTGACTTTAGCTCAGGTTTGTTCCACTTTGTATAAATGATCTTATACCTGGAACCTTTAAAATTCGTGACGGGAATTTTGGCCACCCGAAATTTTATAGATGCCATAAGTACTTATCCTACAGATAATCGTACGTCTTGGTGAAAGGATGCATCCTGACAAATACTAGAATATTATTATAGAAAGTAGTTTCTTTGATCTATATTTCATGCGTCAGTGACTTTGCTGAATTGTATGTTTGGAGTTCATATATTGGTCATGTTCGAATCATACAACTTGACAATTGAATGCACTTCTGTTAGTGTAACACCCTTATTACCAAGTATAATTCCAATGTGACCTATATTTTACACTTGACTGGGTTAAGATTTGTGTTTAGATCATGAACACATGTTTATGCTATATTCATCCAAGCATAAACAGTAGTCCTTTTCATACCAGTGTAGTGCAATGTACGAATAAATAAATGTATTCGCTGTTGCAATTGTCATATTAATCAGTATACACTGCATGTTATGAGGGGTTACCCTCAACATGTTAACTGTGAATTGTAAATGTGAATGAATGTAGGGGTTAAATGAGTGCACTGCATTATTTTCGTGTAGAGACCTAAACTGTAGTGGCTAATCAATGTAATCACTCATGCACGACTAATGATTCTATTACTCGCTCTCACTGCAAGGATACTCAAAGCCTACGACGTTCAACCATTATGATGTAGATTCTAGGAGTCGACAATGATAAATGCCTTTGAAGCAGTGTTTTGGAATAGTGAGTTTTAAAACAAACAAAAAGGAAATTACAACAGGAAAACGACTAGTTTGATATCATAGATTATCACATGGTACACTATACGTCTAGTGTGTGCAATTTAATATTTTTGATATCACACCATGATAACATATCACTTTACGCAAGTCTGACTGGTCTAAATCAGCTCCTGCATTTCTTGGCAGTATTCTCTTTTCTGATTGGCTGTGATCGTGGGAAAACTTTCATTACCAAGCTATCTGGAACTTTTTGTTTTTATTAGTGCTGTCAAAATTTTGGCGGCCATTTTTCGAATCGACCGCCAAAAGAAAATTGGAAAAAGGTTACGTCTGTCTGAATATGGCCAATGTGCCTAACAGGGACTAGTTACAGAATGTATAGCCTTTACAGCATGTATAGTGTCAAACCCAAACAACAACAACAAATAAAACTAACGGTATTGATCAATTGATAGCGTGCGGGTGGGGGTGGTGGTATAGGTGTAACATGAAATTCGCCCTATATACAGGCGTGGATTGAATGTTCAGTTATAGGAGTAAATAAGCTCAGTGTTCACAGAGGAATGTGGGTATAAACCGGTCTTCCAAATGACTGATCGATATCGAACCACAACATGTTGTCGTAGTAAAATAGCTCAAACGAACAATACTGTAATGTTTCTTATTTTGTGATGCTATTCCGTTTCTAAATAAACTTTGTCTGTATCGACTGTTCCAAATCAAATAATGCAAATAATTATATGGTCACAGATACATTACAGTAAATCTGGAATCCTGCATCCAGTAATCTTACGTTCACATGAATATCCAACAATAATTCGAAGAGTCAAACTAAGTGACAAACTAACATCAAACGGAACTTCCATTGGACATTCTGTTTTGAAAAATGGTGTTGTTGGAGTCCAGTGTTCTATTTATTCGTAATGACAGTTGACAACAAACATTCAGATATCCAACTTGATTCTCTGGCACGTGACCAACACGTGTAAATTTCAACTCCATCAAACAGTTAAGTGGAAGCCGATATATATGTACGGATATTGTCTTATTTCATAAATATATTTAATGCAATCTCTTTCAATAGCAAATAATGTTATTAATCTATCCAGCTTCGCACACCCAATAACAAAAGACTTTTATAACATAACAACGCGATCAAGTTCATAATTAGCAGACTAGCCTATATATATATATATATATATATATATATATATATATATATATATATATATATATATATATATATATATATATATATATATATATATATATATATATATAGTGAGTTATGCTGGTATCAATTTTTTATTATGAATATCTCAGAACTGGCTTCAGTCAGCACTTTGCATATGTTCTAATGATCTGGAACACATTCATTGGCAAGATTACAATCACTGCGTTTTAATGAATGAATTTTATTAGTGTTTACACAGACATATTAAGGAACTTGACCGATTATACAGATGTTAGAGCATGTTAGAGCAACAGTAATTCTTTATCTGTACATGTAAACACTGAAACATTTTATTGGGTACCCTTCATTGGCAAGCAAGCATGCAACTCAAATACAACCTAGTTTACCTACCTAGATTACTTCAACCTGCATCAATTCACTGATAATTGATATATCTATTTACGTGACAAAATATTTAGGAGAATCGATAATTTGCATCCGTACATAAATTATCAGCTCATAGAGAAGGATAAATATTATTTAATGTTTGTATATTTAGTATTATTAAATATTATTTAATGTTTGGATATTTAGGACAGCGATGGTGTATCACTTTGTGTAATAACATCTAACAAAAATTAGGTCACAATTTCACTGATTAATGCAGTCGTTTCATGTGTCTCTAAATTAAGGTTTCAATTTTTTAATTTTATTATACGTGCCATTTTTCATTCACACATTAATACAGTATTTAACCCACTGAAAGTAGCCCCTATCATATAAACCGATTCACTGAGTATTATAATCGATTGATTTTTGTGGCGTGTTTTAATAAAAGCTGTATTCTTTATCAACATACCAGACACATTGTAACTGCTAAGCTAAAGACCTATGGTTTGTGTCAAGACATGGCTGATAAATGACAGTGTATCTTCATGATACGAAAGATTGATATCAAATGATTTAAAGATGCTGATGATGATAATGGTAGCACTAGCATATTCAGCTGCAGCAATAACATTATCTCTCTGTTGGTCACTTGTGCAGACATATTATAATCGTTCATCAGTTGTTTCCCCTAATAACATAAATTATAACTGTACCATTATTATGTTGTTTCGTCATGATCAGTAGGTACAAACTAATATGCTATATCGAAAATATATATCTGGGGAAAAGGTTGAGCGGTATAATTTAAAAAAAAAAAAAAAAGAAATTTCTTTCCACATGTAATGAAAATAATTCCATTAACTTGAATTCTACAAATACAGCTTTTTGGAAAAGTGACTTGAAGACAGCAAACGATTTTGGATTCTTTTGCAGCCTCACAATCGAGGAGTTGGAAGGTCAAAAGTCATAAGATCACTAATAGAAAGCTGTAGGTAGTTGTAGTTACTTCTATCTATCGTTCGGACAAGTAAAAAGCAAATAAATGTGCAGATGTGGTTAACCTCATAAACACACTTTTATTTGACGTTCATGCGTAGTCTTTTGGCATTATGACATATCAATAGCAAAGTTAACTATTAGGTAACACTTATCTATCCAGTTCATAGCGTATAGCATAAGCGATGATAATACATAATAAATTCATTGATAGACACAGGCCAAAACCTAATTTATTCCTTACACAAATAATAAATGGATCATCTCTATAAACAAAACGATATAGCATATACGCAAGGTGAACATACAACAATATCCAAGACCTATGCATGTTCTGCCTCATTGCAGGTTTTGATAACAGTAAAATCCATTAACCAAGAAAGATTACAGACCTTTACAACAGCTATATAATTAACTACTCCGATGAAACGCCGGTAACTTATACAGAAGAAAAGACAAAGAACACATTCACTGGGTCATTATATATTCTAATTCTGCAGACAAAAGAGGCAATGCACTACCCGTCTTGCTGCAGTGAAAGAAGAGCAAGACGAGATCTCATTATGACATTATCAATATTTTGTGGGGTTTCACAACAGATTAACAAGTAAGGTGGACCTTTGAACTGCAAATTTCCCTTAGAATGCTGATGAATCCGGTAGCCAGGCTCAACGTGTTGCATCGTTTTGGTGTGCATCTCTGTCCCTAAACTATTTGCGCTCTGCCTGTAATCTGTACCCAGTTTTTGTGAATACAAGTGTTTCTATCTGGTGTTATAATATGGTTATTCATATATTACAGATTAAATATATTGTTAAAAATAAATAGTTGCTTGTCACGTGTGGCAGATGGTTTCACCCACCAGTGTACTTAGTATATAAAAAATTAATCCATGCATCACAATTTGTGTCATAAATTAAAGTTGTTTGATCATAACAAGCTGTTCCAATTTGGTTTTACTGTACATGGCTTCCATACCTAATTACGATTATTATTATTATTATTATTATTATTATTATTATTATTATTAGGGTCCACAGGGGGATGCCGGATAATGAGAATCTGCAAATACAGCAGCAAACATTACCTGGTACTGTAGAGAGTAATGAGTTAGAGAGAAGGCTTAAAAATCGCTTAAAAAATTTAGAGAGAAAGTTGGTGGATCATTTAACCAGGTTAGAGGAAAGGTTGGTCACACAGGTGAGTACAGTCGTTACCTTCTTGAGCAAAACTTACCTTTCTTCTTTAAATACATTACCTGATAATAATACATTATGAGAACAGCTAATACCACAAAAACCCATTCCCCTCAGATGAATAAAGATGTTACCAGGTATGTTGGCTTCTTTTAGCAATAAAGTTCCCAAAAAACAGATGTTTGTTTGTAGAGTTAGAAATCGGATTAGAGTGGTTTCTGTAAGAAGAAAGGGCTTTAAGTAAAATTCCATCAATCATTCGTTACTATTTTTGATTGTGCCTAGGCAGTACGTTATGAAGGTATTCAAGAATACTGTCCATCTGGTGTCTTGCTCAAATGACTTTTGAGTGATCTTTCAGCGTTTTCTCGTCACAGCGAAGTGAATTCCATTTTTTCCTTGCCGTAATCATGTCTCAGTAGTTCGCACTTGTGTTGTCATCTTGTCCAATGATAAGCTAACAGTTTCCAATCTTAGCTATCTACTTGAGTTGGAGATATCACTTCCATTACATCTAGGCATTCTGCATTGAATTAGTTTTATTCCAAGTAAATTTTAAAAATGTTGACGATTTCTATACTTTTCACTGGAATAAAGCGTCACCTACCTAACCTTACTTTAAGTTTTAGCAAGATCGAGAAGTCGGGCTTAAGGCTGGCACTACCGTTCATAAAGGTGGCCTAAGGTTATGGATTGGCCGCTTATAAACAGCCGTCCTTGCCAACTTAAAATTAGCAACGTAGAGAATGACAAAATTCCAAGAACACACTGCCTGTTACACAATGAAGACTCTGATCTGCTGTAGATCAAGTGGTATCTATACAACTGAGCGCCAAGTGCAGATAATCTTAAACTGAGTTCAGAAACGGTTAGAACAAAACATGTTCAGATTTTTTTGCTTTTTTGAATTAAAACTGTATGCACTTAAATCAATGATATAACTTTATAATGATCCAAACGTCTTGATGGTTCTCTTATCCCTATTGTGAAGAAGTTAACCTTTCTAGGCCTATTTATCTTAAAGGAACTTTCCTTTCACATATAAATTACTTTATATGCATCATCGATAGATATCAAAAAGCCCTGAATTTAATACGAATTGTGGCAAACACAGATTAGGAGTAGACCAATCATTCTATAGGACTCTGGAAAGATCTAAACCTGAGTATGGATCAATTGTTTGTGGATTAGCTCACAAATCATACATCAAGAGGTTTGATCCAATGTGCAGTCAGAGATACAGACTTTGTCAGCGAGAAGTTAGAACTTCCCATTAATTCAACGTCCATGTTGAAGTAAACGAACCCTACTTTATCACAGATGAACAAAGTCAACTTTTCATGATACTACCAAAGTATCCATATGGCTTCAACTACCAAGCCTTGTATGATTTAAAACAAAATCAATTAATCCTATCAATACTGCAGAACCCTCAGTTTCCAAGTCTACACCTTGGTCATTAAAATCCCGAAAATGATTGTGCAGGGTATATAATTGAAGATTCATAAAGACCTGACGTCAATAGTAGAAGTAAGCAGAATCGTTTCTGCTCCTATTCATTGATAAATCAATACATTCGTCTAGAATCCATTTCTACGCCACAGCACAAAAACTTATAGCTATGGAATTTTAAACAGTATATCAACAATGTGCAGATAACCAGATTTTAGGCCTTTACAGCAAATTTGCAATGCTTAAAACAGTTTTGAAATCTTTAGGTTTTGATTCAGTTATTTATCAATCATTGGAGAGTGACATCCCTCATATAGAATAAGATATTTTTCCTTCTTCTTTCATTTATTTTGTGTTTTAAGCTCAGTTGGGAATGTTACTATTATATACCACAAGAGACAACTTACTGGTTTGGATGTTTTTTAAAGGTACAGTTTATATAACAGTGTTTGACCCTTATTTAAGAATTTTATATTATGTTCCTTTATTTCTTTCTTTTATACCTTTAAAATAATTGGGTTTTTTTAGGACAACTGATCCTTAAATGGGCTCTAGTAAGATTCTGCATTTTCTTTTCTTTCCGACCAAGTTGAGTTCACCGCTTATGGTGCGACATACCATGACAGCTTGGCAGCGACACGGGTGCCAACATATGACGTTTTAGCATTGTCTTCCATTTTCTTTAAGGACGCGGGCCGAGAAATGCACATTGTTCTTGTTCTCTAGAACTGTAGTGATAGATAGTCCGTTGTTGGTAATGTGTCAGTGTTGTTCATAACTGGACACAATTTTTAACTCTTTTCTGCTCGAGCTTGTAGCTGCTTAGACTTGGGGCAGGGGTATTGTAGACTCGTCCTGCCATCAAACAAATATGATGAGAGAACAATTCATAGCAGTGTAGAGGGAACACGTCGGTGACATTGTTAGCCGAAGGCAATTGGTCCAGATTGAGAAATCGGGCCTTTTGCATGGTAAAGTCAACTGGTCTCTATACGCCATAGCTGCTGGCACTGAACCACGCCTCATTAGCTACTCCCATCGGGATCTTGAGTCAGGGCTAAATTGCAGGATTTAATTGACAGAGATTGCAATTGCTATCATTCCGTTGACGCTACAAACCTCGCATGCATTTCGACGCGGTACGTTCAAATACACGCATGCCAGAAAATTTCTGGGTTTATGTTTTTATGTCAGAAGGAGCCACTCCATCCGCAATCGACCCAGTGCATGGCGCTCTTTGAGGCTGTGAACATGAAGTCTACATTATCTCCCTATTCCAAGTGCTCGCTGATAAACTTGTATTGCTATCGTCCACAGTACATGCATCAGAAATGAGAAAAGGTAATCCCAAATAATGACGACGCCGACATACGAATCTGTTAATAAGACTTCTGATTGACCCCACCTCACCCCCATGACAAAGGCTGCCATGATGCTGTATGATGTATGATGACGGTATCACGACGTATGATTCTACCACCTGGGTATTGACTCGGCAAATGTTTCAGCCCTTTGGATAAGTGTTGGAATCACAGTTACTACCTCAACCAGTGCAGCTGAAAACAACTTTGTTTTAAGTGACCTTCGACTTTGAATTACTCGAAGCACAGATACCCTTTTACCAGGCACGGCGTAATAGCCAATTAAGTTGCGAACAAGCTCTAGAGCGATACGAACCTTTGGTCCTTGATTTTGAATAGCTCAAAATACACATTCCCTTGTATCAGGCGTAGATGCATAGTTACGAGGGAATCGTTAATGACATTCGAGATTAATAAATGTCTCTAGCAATATGAAAGCCAATACACTATCACTGGATTCTCATTTGAATACGAAAAGTAGCAGGAATAAACCCGTGTGTTCGTTGAAGGGTGTGCTGATTTCTTTTTACATCCATCAGAAGCTGATGCTGAATACGCCTGTAGCTCTAAGAGATTTTCAAACACAAGGTTAACAGTGTGAAGATTACGGCTGAATGCGAGTCCATCCAGCTGTTCCCCAAAGAAATGGTTACTTACCACTACTGTGATCAGCCTCCTGTATTTTCAAGTCAGTCATGTTAATGAAGCTGCAAAAGATTCAACTGCCTCATCTTTGTTGTTGCAGGGAGACCAGATAATATTACAAATGTAATTATAAAGAGTGTGTACTAGTTTAGTTGTTCTTAATGGCATTAGTGCAAGACCCAACTTCAAAGAATGAAAACACACTCGGAAAAAATATGCACTCCCGCCACTTTTTCTATAAACCAGTTTGCTTTAAACCTGATGCAAGGTCTATACCGCTAAGCCTTTTACAACATCGAGAGAAATTTGTCGTCAACTAATAAAACAGTTGCACTCTCACCATACTGACATATTAGCTATTCAGAGTTGTTAATATTAATACCATTTATATCTGGATGTATATGAGGCAGTGCTTAATAACTCTACAGCTGTTAAGAATATATACTGAGAAATGTGGTCACGCTGTCTGAGCCCACGTAGTATAGGGAACAACTAGTGTCCATTATTCAGCACTCAGCTAGATATATCCTGATAAAAGGTTTGAAACAATTTCAAGATCGATAGACCAAACAAAAACAATTCTAAAGACTTTTCTATAAACGCATTCTATTGAAACAAAGACTTATAGTACTCAAAAGTATACCCATCAAAGCCAGATGAATGGACTTTTTCCATGTTTTTCAATGCTTATAGACATTCTTGCATTTCAATTAAAATGTTGATCAGATCTGTTTCTTTGCTTCCATCTTCAAGGATCAGCTTTGAAAACAATTTGTCAGTTTAATGCCTTTCCTCAAGATTACAAAACAATTTAGATCCTCTATGCCTCTATATGTTCCATATTACTTTTGCTCTTAAGGTCATGTCGTTAACTGTTTCTTCCAGGAGAAGTTTTATGTTTGCTTTCAGTGCTTTCATCGACCGTGTCTTCAAGAACGTCATTATCATATAAACATTTTAACTTCGACTCTCTCTCTCTCTCTCTCGAGCTGATAATTTTTTTGTGGGGCTTTAACTAGGAGCAAGATAATAAATTCTCAGCGTTTAATTAGTTTAAACATTTCCGCAAACAATTTGTTATTTTATTTAAAATGTGATGCATCATGATTGTTATTAGCATTATTTATATATTGATCAATAGTGATTAACAGTAGCAGATATACAATGATATCACTTAACTTCTATTAACTGTTCCTAAATTTCATTGTACTTCGTCCTCTTATTTGGTCACTAACTTTAAAGGTGATGGAAACAGGTGACTGATTAGATTTGTAACAGATGTCAGTATTAGAGCTTGCCCGATATAATGCTTTCCTTTTTAAAGGGCCTCTTCAGCTATATCTTCTAAGGGTGTGGTCTTCTCTCTCCAGATATTTATAAGGTCAAATTATTATATACTCCTTTTTTCTCCGTTAAGTTTACATTGCCAGAATTGTGCAGTATTTTATGATTCCGAACACCTTGTTATTGCACGCACGTGCACGATACATGTGCCTGAAAATAGCATAGTTTATTAGGAACTACTTTGTAAACAAACCGTGTACACTCATGTAATAGAAGCTTTAGGTTGTAGTTTATTAGATGTGTTTTAGGATGAACTAAAGCAACTGTTTTTGTCTGTTTGAAAATAAAGATGATAACGTGAAATATGTTGACAAGTTTACTGAGTCACAAATGAAACTTTCATACAAGCGTATGAATGAACGTGATTCGCAATGTCCACAACAAACATGAGAGACGCCGCAATGAAAATACCATTTTGATCTTTTAAATATTTACTTAGGAGAAATGTTCGTACCTTTTCGTTAATGGAATGATTCAGGCAATGGCCAGTGCTCTCTAGGGTACATAAAAATAGCACAGAAAAGCATATTGAGGGCAAAGGGTATCGCATATCTATCTGAGACATACCATTTTATAAGTCAAAGTACTAAATTCGTGGGGAAAAATGCAACTGAAGGAGTCGGTAGAAAAGTAAGGGCCTCAGAGGCAAGAAGCCAAGACGACGAAGAATTCTTATTTCCGCTGACTTAATGGACTGTCACACACCAGCTGCTTTGTTATGTTTCTGGTTTAGGATAACGATAGACGCCATACAGGTGATAACATAGTTGGGGTTCCCACAAGTGACAAGACATACACATGTCTTCTTTAACTGGATATAAGAATGGCACAACATACATGCTTGCATCTTGAAGTTCTTCAAAATGTACTTTCTCAGTTCTGCAAATCCGAATTAAATTTCCAACTGCAATAGCATTCTCCTTATTGCACTCAAAATGAAATTAATGTGATATTCCATAACGACCTGTTGATCATTAAAATTGAAAGAGATCATATCTTTGCCACATTATAATTCCAAATGTTCAATGATAGAGCAGAAAAACACATGCATCTTAATCAGGACTCGTCCCTCCCTGCTCAAATCACAGACACGTGTACTTTGTGTGGAATTGACACAGCTAATAAATCCAGTCCGTAATCAGCGGGATTGAGCAGAATCGACCAAACAAAAACTGACCAACATTCATTCCAGACCAAATGGAAAAGTTGTAGCAATGCGCATTCATTCATTTCAGTTTTAAGGTGACTAAAGCGACAACCCTTTTTGAAACTGATATCTCGAGTAATCGACTAAATTCAAAGGTCACTGGGAGGTGTTATGTGCTCATTAATATTGTTATTGTGCATTGATGAATCTACGGTTGTGAATTTATAATGGAATACAGCATAAATATATTTCTTTGTTTCTTGTAGTGCATTTTTATAATTAAGCCTTAGGTAGAATTAGAAAATGAGTATATACTAAATTGGTTACTGCATTTGCATGGGAAATATGAACTCGTTTTCCCAGATGCATACTGCACTACCTTTGGGAGTGAAGTATTCATCCGAAAAATTTGGGAGTGAAGTATTCATCCGAAAAATAAAATCTCGTTCATATTTTCTCATACAAATGCAGTAGCCTATAATTCTTCCATTATTGAGTGTATTTTATTGTGATTATTATTATTATTATTATTATTATTATTATTATTATTATTATTATTTGCATACTTAACCGTATATATAGCGTATTCCAATAACCTCTAATTATATATATTGATGAATTATGTAATTTCTCCATTGTGAAAGGAATTGTTTTTACAATATGAAATTTCATGTTCCATAAATTGCTGCTAATACTAGTATTTGATTTTTTATAATAACAGCTACTCTCTGGATTGAGAGTGAACTTTTCTAAACCCTAGGTCATATGGCTTGGTGCAAAAAGGGGTTGTGCTGATGAATTAAGAACAGCAAAAGATATTACTTGGAATTGCACTGGTCGTTTTACACTTCTTAAAATTATATTTGATTTGAGCAAAAGCTGTATGTCATTTTGTGGAAACAATATTGATAAAGTTTAGGTCAGTGTGTATAGATAACTCTCATATTAGTTTGATTTAACAGCAGATACTGTATTATTTTATCTGGATTCAGATATTAATCAGGATTGGATGTCGTTGATATCTATTAAAATGTGACCAAAAGTACGTATAAAATTTTAGAATTAAAAATTGCATTTCAAGATTAGTGGCCTGCATAGAACAGACCAATTATATAAACTTTTAGACCTATATTGTGCATACGTGTGATCCTCGGCAAAAGCAGAACAAATAAGATCACTAAATTGCGAGCAAGAGAATTTGGGCTGACCTGTAAATGTTTAGTCGCAACTGCAGCACTTGAAATTGTAGTCGATAAAATAGTTGTGCGAGCAGTTCCATTGGGTTCATCGCCTTTGAAGAGGTCATTCTTTTGACGTACTGCATATACAGTTGCATGTCTTTAGATTATGAATGACATGGCCTTGAAAAGAGAGCACAGGCAGCCTACTATGTAGCTGGCTAGTTTTACTTGGCGATTATGTATACGTATGTTGTGCTAAATATAAATTTACCTTCATGACGGTCAGTGATGTCCCTGATCGGGACAAAACTACCTACCCATGGTGAGAGGTCAAATGCCGTTGTTTTCCTAAATAACAAGGGTTTGGTTTTTTTTTTTTCATTTTTGTCAGTAAGATGAACTTCAAATTTCAGCATATACGAATTTCGTCATAGCACTTGAAATCCATATTCATCATCCGAAGTGGCCATTGCTTCATACACTTCGTCCAGAAATTCAGACCCAGGACTGTGGAATGTTTGAGTGGATTGACACCAAAGATAATTTACTATTTGATAATTTGTACAGTGATATTATATGCCATCCGAACACGGACATTTCAAAAGATATGAGCGGACAAAGTAATTTATACGTGTCTTATAAGTCACTTATATTCATCACTTGGTAAAGGCGTATAAATTAGCTATAAGTGACTATATTAAAGAAACATACTATTTTTTAATCTTCTATCACTTTCTAAAAAACAAGTGAAAGGTGTACATTTTGAACGTAATTGACTTATTATGCTAGTGTTTGTACTAGTTATTTGCAACACTGGATATTGTGCGATCATCATGTTCGTATCCTATTGAATATGCATGTGTGTTTTGATTTACAATAGATGGCATTGCCTTTGCAATCTTTATTGTAAATTAGGACACTTCTAGGCAGAAGAGGTTAACTGGGAAATCTTTTTGAAAGCAAATTGTTCCTGCATACAATTCCTGAGCATTACAAAATAGATAAAGACGTTGATCGCTCTAGTTCAAAGTTAAACTATAGGGAACATCAAATGGTAATCTGAATTTTTTATTATTGCAGTTCCAGTTGAATGAAGCTCATCGTAGTGTCCAGTTGGAAAACACTGATAGCCGTGAATTAGATACATAAGGTATTTTGTGCTTCACTGATCATAGCTCAGAAGAGCTTATGTGATGTATATTATCGTCATCCTTCGCTTGTTCATCCATTTTCACATGTTTGTTCTCACTACTGCTCCTAAATTAGATTGGTGTATGCATTCTTTTCATTGAAAAATGTCCTGGGCCAGCTCATGATAAGGTGTAGAAAGCATTTCTAGAATGTAGGGGTAGAAAAGGTCCCATTTGATTACTTAACGTTGCATTACGTTTAAAACACCTCATTGCAAGGCAACCTCAGCAATAAGGCACTCCACCTTTTTGCTGTCTTAGAGTTATGGTGAGAGAGTTCTTTATTTATATAGGTCTAGTGCCTGATCTTACAGGACGTTGTATCAAAAACAGATCATGACCTAGACTGTGTGTATTTGATTTCATTGCATATATTTTATGCTCAGTTGTTTTGTTAGTGAGCTGTCAGCTATCTCCACTGGGTGAGATGTGCTTAGAGGTCTTAGAACAAAAGCAGCCATGGTTCCAGCTTGATGCCTCAGTTACATTATCATACAGAAAACCTTCCCTTCTTTCGTCTGACTTCGTCTTCTTCTCGTCACAAAAAATGACATTAACGGTGCATATTTCTGTTTTGCAGGTGACATGCTCGCCCTAATCATTGTGGGGTTTTTTTTATTTGCATCTGTGTCCTTTTTTGTTTATAACTGAAGGATTTTGTGCACACTTGTGGTAACCGGTTTTCTGCAAATGTTTACTGGTGGCATGCTTATGTCCATTTCTTTCAGCCTTTCGATTTGACACTGGGACTATAATCTGACCTGCGTGAAACGTGTATAGATATGTACTCACACGAGGATGTGCCCTTTCAGTGTCTTATGGTATGGTAAGGCGTGTAATATGGTATATGCACACTGTTCCAGAAAAAGGTTGCCTCCTCCTTTTCTTATTCTCTCTTCTTAAGAAGCCCTTCTACGATCGCACGAGAGATTGGTAGCATTTATCATTGTAAAGAAGTAGTCAGCTCCCTTGAGAAAGAAATCAGTGGCACTTCAGTGTGAGAGAAAGTCATCAATTCCTGAAAGAGAGGGATCAAAGACATTTCTATTTGTAAGCACATCACCAGCATATGCGAGGTAGGGATCCATGTTACTATCTGTTGTAATGACGACTGAAATACTCAAGTGTCAGTTTCGCCTTTTCGTAGTGAAAGCGTGTTCATCTGTTTGCTACTCGCCTCTGTCCCCTTTGAATGTTGACAGATGAGTGAACACTGGACTCGAGGCAATGGGCATTACCACCAGTGCCAATCAGCAAGTTTAGATATGGTTCACCGGGTACGGATCATATTACCTGGCACCAAGTTTGGCTGACGTGTCTACGAACCGAGAATAGTTCAACACTCCCTTTTCCCTATAACCCTCTTCAATCCCTACCTCTCATGGGTACCTCCACCACTGAATAATCGTTAATGTCTCTCGTTTCCCAAAAGTGGGAATATTCACCATTGCCTGGAATCACATCCCCTTTAAGTCTATCAAAGCTATGAAACTTGAGGCATGATCCATGGTTATAATAGCTTCACATGTAAGTTCCATTAAGACAGACTAGTTCACCATTTTGGGTTAGGATGGCTATATTTAGCTACCTTACAGAGGCTACCGAGTGATGTTGCTAAGACAGCAAGACACCCAATATGTGTCAATGAAACTTGTAGCTGAACTTCAACTTCGTAGGAATGCTGCTTTAGAAACCTGAATGTTTTGGTCAAAAAAATCGAAAATAATCTGTTGAGGTCATTTACACTTGAAACAGAGTCTATAATATCAACAGTGACCTCCCAAGATCTCATACAGCAACCATACCGGTCGCTGAAGGTGTTTCCATGCCCACCTAAAAACAAATCATATAAGTGCCCACACGCCTTGAGGGCTATGGGTCACTTACCTAAATGGAGGCAATTATATACAATTTTTGTTCCTGGGTAGTAAGTGTTATTTCGTAATTGCTTACGTCTATAATGTATAGAAAATAGCTATTATTCCCCACAAACTTTGCTTTTGTAACGAGGACATTTGATGTTTTGAAATGTACCTATTTCCAGTGAGAAAACGGGCGAATTTGTATCTTTTTGTTCACCTAAAATCTCCAAAACAACATATGAATCTCAATTAACATGTATTTATACAAAAGTAATACAAAAATGACCACAACAGATTTAAAAGTGAGTAGTTTTTTTAGATTTGCGCTTATGCTGTTAATCACTTTCACGAATTAACCCCCAAATGTAGCATATCATGTTCTCGTTATACTGTCCTTGCTAGCGGCATTTAAAGTCCAGTATATCCTGGTGGAAGCGCTCGCCTTCCAGAGTTTGTTTGCAGTACTCGCAGGTGAAATGAGGTGCCCAGGATTTGTCTTGATCCCCGACAGGCATGCCGAAATATGCCTTGTAGGCCTCACACATCTTAGCAGATACTTCCACGGAGTACTCTTTCGCTCTTGTCTTGATAAATTGGCCGCAGACAATACAAAATGAGTTTGCCGGATGCTTTCAGCCTCTTGATTCCAGCTCAGAAAAATACTGATATGTATTCACTTAGACAGATGAAACTAAACTGAACTGATGGGCTTAAGGCCCCTGTATTTATACTACTATTTATATTTCTGGAAAGTTCTTGAAAGTTCTAGACGTTACTCCAAGTTTACTCAGCACTAAATCTATCTGGAATGTTCTGGAAAATAGGTAAATTTCAAACTCTTATTGTTCCGGTCACAAAGGCAAAGTTTGTGGGGAATAATAGCCATTTTCTATACTTTTGAGGCATAAGCAATTAGGAAATAACACTTACTATCCAGGAAGGAAAACATCCCAAAAGTTTGTTACACAGCGTATTTAGCAGATGGTGAGCAAACAAAAAAGGCCCACGGGAGAGCCACTAACCCACGGGAAGCTGTTTGCTAGCTTTCTCACATACCCATTGTGACAAGCTGAGGATCACACCATGTGGACAGAGGTGAGATGTGAGTAATTTGTAAACATGGTTACCTTAGACTGCTCGGGCACAATGGGCCCCGGTATTGATATGAAGTGAGGGCACTATGTACAGTCCGTGTAGTAATAATTTGAATTTCAGTATGAACATTCTCAAAATCAAAGGTAATTGGCATTTTATATTTCTGGCTTATTATTTCTTATAATTACATTAGGATAATTAATCATTAAGACACCAAAGTAGCCTACTAGTATTTGACTGCTTATCTTTCATATATGCCATACTTTGACATATAACTTCCAGTCATATATATATATATATATATATATATATATATATATATATATATATATATATATATATATATATATATATATATATATATATATATATATATATATATATATATATATACCTATATATATATATATATATATACTATATATATATATATATATATATATATATATATATATATATATACAGAGAGAGAGAGAGAGAGAGAGAGAGAGCACCGAACCATAAGGTGCTTTTCACTAGTAGTCTTCACATTAGCTAGGGATCGACGGGATGTCTCATACGGCTATAAAATAATTTATTTAAACAATTTTGAGGCTTGTTCTTTTGTAATTATTTATTCATTGGTAATTACAATGAGGGATATACAGTTACCTTAATAATAGGTGGATCCACAAAGGAATGTTGTAGAGATATGTGGTTATTCCTCTGATTTGTTTGTTTGTTTAAACAAATGTTATATACTATATTGTCCCTAAGAATGTGTGACTCATAATATATGCATCAAAGCAAACAAATAATACCTTACACTGAGTTGAATAAAAATATGTAGTATTAGCACTAGGACCTACAAAAATTGCTTTTTGGCTTCACCTCGTAGTTACTAAAACAGTATACATTAATAATTTCGGACTCCCTCTTTTGAAACTTTAACGCCAGCATAGCTAATATATGAAAATCTAAGTTGTGCATTCTATAACAACATACAAATTCAATAATCTATAAATAGCACAGTTCAGTACACAGTATACATCATTTTATAGAATTTAAAATCCTGTGATATATCTCATTCTTGTGTCATTTTGTAAAAAGTTACTTTTTGTTTATGGCATCATAAAATAATTTATATTTGAACAGAAAACACAAGCATTTACTGGCACCTGAAATAAATTTAAAGTCTTAATATCAAATCTGACAATACAGAAATCTTGTTTATTCTGAATATTTACAGCAATAAAATTAAGTTCTTCAAATGAACTGGTCTAGCAGTGAGAACAATGTGAGTACACTCATAAACAACAATTTTTATGGAGGTACTAAGATAATATGGTAAAGCCTGTCTATAACGGCCCCAGACAATAGCTTAAGATTTTGTTTTTTGTGAATATATGTCTCTTGTGTAGATATTACATTTTCTGTTTACATTAATTGTAGAGTATTTCAATGAGTTACATACTAAATTGGTATTTTATATAGAGGTGTCCTTTTAGGGCGGGGTTAATCGTAACGTTTTCATCATACATGCATTAAAATGTTTAACGAATTTGTTTCACTTTTTCACTGATGGATTTTTCTACAAAGTGTGGACAGTCTATAAAAGGTTTACAGTAGAATTAACAATGCAAAAGATTATATTGTCATTTGTGAAATTTATCATAATTTGTTGATTTCGTTTTAATTGTTTACATTTTCGAGGCATTCTGGAAGTTTTAAGGAAACTTTGAATACTTGGAACAACGTTTAATTTTTAGTCATATGCTGATGATACCATACACACATACACACACAAGAAATTACTATTAAATCAGCAATTTTAATTTCTACCATTCCTAACATGAGCTTAAATATTACATTTACATTTGGTGCTGGGACTCATTGACTGAACCGGTTTTCCCATCCAAAATTCTTCTAAAGCAGTTTCTTTGTTATAAACATGAACAAATTGCATTGCATAAATACATGCAGATACATCATTATTCCAATGATTGTCGATTAGAAAGTCTACCTGATGATCTAATTGATTCTAGTATAAAAATAACAATAATTTTACGTCATCTTTTTTAGTGAAACATACAAGCCATAGGAAGCATGGTGCCAAATTTAGGCGGCGGTATCAACACAATGTTAAAGCCATCTGTAAAGGCATATGCCCGAAAAATGCGAGAAACATATTTCACATTACACTAATCTTTAATCTATTTTAGTAGAGATGGTCATGAGATGTGAGTGTTTTGTACGTATGATACCTGTCTTTACCAGGCCTTTGTTTTGGACTCTTGTCTTTTGATTATATTGTATGCTGCATACACTATCATGCTTCATAAACTCTAATTCTTTACACACGATGAGTATTCATACACTTCAAGTACTCCTGAACTAATTGGATTTTTCATACACTCTACATTTTTAAAAATCGTCAACCCATAACAATTTTAATTAGTTTTCTCATCTAATTTTTTATGCAAAAATGTTTCTTTTTGTATTGTAAAATTTAGTTATCAATAAATATTATAATTATTTATTTTTAATTTACTTAATTGAACATATGAAATCGTAATTGATAGAAAGGTGTATGAAACTTTAGACAATGACGTTTCTATTCTTGAAGATATCCTCATTTCAGAATATGCTCAAGCTCCAACGTTATCAGCATTTATATATTACTTGTGTATTGTGATCCGTATGTAGCTGATATTGTTTTACTTCATTGTTAAATATGCTTTGAACAGGCTATTGTATTTTTATAAATAACATATCCAGATGCATTATTGATTTTCTATGTACAGTATGTTGATTTTAGAATAAATCTATTTAAATTGAGTGTTTTCAGTAGAAATTGACATACATGATATTTCCTTCCGTTCATGGAAATATTAGTATGGTTCTTGATAGTTAATAGTACCAAGTTCTACTTTTTAGATTGTGTTTAATACCCATGATATGACTGCTCCGGTGGTCTAGTGGTTCGAGCGTCCGTCTCGGATGCCGAAGGTCGAGGGTTGCATAGAAGAATGTAGATTAATGGTAGCTCTTCAACTTAGTTTAAGCATCCAGTATTGAAGCATTTCATATTTGCGATCTGTATACTATTTGCCAGAATCACATGCTTAAATTAATAGCCATATGCTGAATGAATGATACACAGGGCAGGAGGATAATGATATGCTCAATTTATTTGACAGCGTAAATACATGTATGTGATACCTGTGTACATACACGTATGTGATACATGTGTACATAGATGAATGAGATACCTGTGTACATATATGTATGTGATACCTGTGATTAAACTTCTTAATAAAATATTTGGTAATAATATGGCATAATGATACTCATAAACATATTTTAAAAAAAAACGTTTATGTGATGTGTGTGACGAAGTTCATGTAGTGAGAATTCCTTTACAGTATTATATAATAAAACATTTAATAATGTTCATCAGCAATAATCATACATATTTCAAAAGTAAATCGACATCTAGTAGGTTAGTTAAGTAGGAGTATTGACATGACACTATTATAGCTATTGCGCACAGAGTATCTGCTACATATATAAATTAAATTACATAGATAATAATCTTAGTCATTTGTACAGGATAGTGCGTTGCCTTTTACTGAATCTGAACAATTAGAGTTTGTGGTTCTAAACTGGACTGCCCTAAGCAGCTTTCTTCATTCGGATCTGTTGAGGCAAGCGTGATGTTTCTTTTATTTACCTTTTTGTTTTTGAAACTTATTAATCGTATATGAAGTTATATGCTCTGATTTTAATATTTTTTCTGTATGTTTTAAATTTTGCTAAAACGTAAACAGACCTTCAGTGCTTGGTACAAATGCTATGTGTAAGCAAACTTTTTGTCAATATAAAAAGCAGCAATCAAATTACTCAATTCAATATGCGGATATGCGGAGACGAGAGAGTGAGGTCGACGAGTGCGCAACTCCTCCTCACTGAAATCCAATTCTCATGCGCAAGTCATGACTTCACCAGATAATTATCCCATTCCATCACAGAGCGCTGCTAAATGACCCGAACTCCACATCTAAGAAAGCTGCATTCGCCAATATCAGAAGAACAGTGCAGAGAGAGCTCCGACAGATGCGGGACACATGGCTGAGCAAGAAGGTGGAGGAGATCCAGTCGTATGCAGACCGCAATGACATGAAGAGGTTCTACGAGGCGCTCAAGACAATCTACGGTCCCACTAAATCAGGATCTTCCCCCCTCCTCAGTGCAGATGGGAACACGCTGATCACTGATAAGGAAGAGATTCTCAAGCGCTGGGCATAACACTTCGACAGTGTCCTCAACCGTCCTTCCTCCATCAACGCTGAAGCCATCGCTCGCCTGCCCCAGGTCCTAACCAACGCTTCCCTCTTGGATTCGCTAAGTTTCACAGAAGTAGGGAAGGCAATTTAAAGTCTATCCAGTGGCAAAGCCCCGGGTTCTGACTCCATCCTAGCGGAAGTCTACGCAGCTGGTAGTCCCCGACTGACGCAGAAGCTTACTGACCTCTTCCAGTCTGTGTGGAACCAAGAAAAGGTTCCACAGGAGTTCAAAGATGCCTCTATTGTCCACCTCTACAAGCGGAAGGGGAACCGGCAAGCATGCGACAACCACCGTGGCATCTCCCTATTATCCATCGCAGGGAAGATACTGGCCAGAATTCTGCTAAATCGACTGACCGTCCACTTGGAGCAAGGCTTGCTACCAGAGAGTCAGTGTGGCTTCAGGCAGGATCGGGGCACCGTGGACATGATCTTCGCAACCAGGCAACTCCAGGAGAAATGCCAAGAGCAGAACGTCAGCCTCTACACCACTTTTGTGGACCTGACAAAGGCTTTTGACACTGTGAGTCGTGAAGGCCTGTGGAGGATCATGGCAAAGTTTGGATGCCCTGAGAAGTTCATCACCATGGTCAGACTGTTCCACGATGGCATGCTCGCCAGAGTACAGGACGATGGAGAGTTCTCCCTGCCCTTTCCAGTGACAAACGGTGTCAAGCAGGACTGCGTTCTTGCCCCGAACCTGTTCAGCATGATGTTCACAGCGATGCTGACCGATGCTTTCCGTGAGGGTGACATTGGCATCGACATCCGGTTCAGGACTGATGGGAACATCTTCAACCTGAGAAGACTGCAGGCTAAGACCAAAGTCCAGGAAGACACCATCCGCGACTTCCTCTTTGCTGGCGACTGCGCTTTGAATGCTGGTACTCAGTCTGACATGCAAAGAAAGTATGGATCGGTTCTCCAAAGCCTGCACAGACTTCGGACTCACAATAAGTATGAAGAAGACCGAAATCATGTACCAGCCTGCACCCTCAGTCCCCTACACCGAACCCAGCATTACCGTCGATGGAGAGAAGCTCGCTGTTGCTGACAAGTTCATCTGTCTTGGCAGCACCTTGTCGCGCACAGTCTCCATCGATGAAGAGGTCACTCTCAGGATTGCTCGTGCAAGTGCAGCCTTCGGCAGACTTCACAATACTGTGTGGAACAGAAGAGGAATCAGCCTGCCAACCAAGCTCAAGGTGTACCGCGCAGTAGTACTGCCCTCCCTCTTGTACGCCTGTGAGACATGGACGGTGTACAGTCGCCATGCAAAACAGCTGAACTCCTTCCACATGCGCTACCTCAGAAAACTGCTCCACATCAAATGGCAGGACAAGACTCCTGACACAGAAGTCCTCCAGAGAGCAGAGATGACAAGCGTCTATGCCATGCTCAGAAGGTCACAACTCCGCTGGTCATGTCTGTCGTATGCCTGATGAGCGCCTCCCAAAGAGACTGTTCTATGGGGAACTCGCTGAAGGCAAGCGTTCCCGAGGAGGCTAAAAGAAACGGTTCAAGGACACGCTCAAAGCCTCCATGAAGTACTGTAGCATTGACCCAGACAGCTGGGAGCAGCTTGCCGAAGACCGCGCTGCCTAGCGTCACCAGATCAACTCAGGCGCAGCTGCATTTGAAGAGCACCGGATCAACGAGGCCAAGCAGAAACGCCAGCAGAGGAAGAGCAGAGCCAGCGCCGACCTTCAGTCCATCCAGCCCTCGGCAATTCCCTGTCCTCATTGCCCTACACTCTTCAGAGCGCAGATTGGCCTCACCAGCCATCTGCGCACTCACAGACCAGCCCAGATCTGAAGTCATGGTCGTCTTCGAGACCGGAGGATGAACATCATCATCATCATCATCATCATCATCATCAACAACATTCATTTCGGCTGGTGTTTTGTCTGAACGTCAAGGATTTCGTCCAACACTTCGTCTGATTGTTGTGAAGTGCTGGCACAAAGCCAGTGCCTAATAGCATAAAGTGTACTGCGTGCTTGAGACGCTGGATGGTAAATTTGGTTGCCGAAACTCAACTTAAAGCCATTGTTCCCACCTCTGGAAGGACTGAACTAAATTTTTCCTATGTTAAATCAGTGGGTAAGATGACAAATAAAACGTATTTTATACTGTTACGACCATGTAGTTTAATTACATGTGTGTTAAAATTTGAATTCTTTCTATTTCATTTTTATTTCATTTTTATATCATTAAAAATAATTATTATTTTGATGATGATTATGTTCGCAGGGTCTGACGTTTTGATAGAAACAGCGTGTTTATTTAGAACGTAAATGTGACTCGCGTAAGCACGATTTTTGCATGTCGGTTTGTCGATTCAAGTAAACAGTTGCCAAAAGCTATGTAAATGATTGGTTGTGACCACGGTCATTGCTAATAATACTTGTTGACATTCTGTACTACGATGTGGCGAGATTTCGAAAGCACCATGTGTTTTTCGTGCGTGTACATCAAATGACGTTTTAGTTCGCCTTAAATACTCAGGTACCTGCGAAATAGTCTAAAGTCATTTTTAACATCTTAGAGGGAGTCACATTTTAACATCTTATAGAGTTTCTAATGCATTGAGAAGAAGGTATTCTTTTGTGCTGGAAAGAGTTGTTCGTTCGTACGTCTGTAGAACGACTGTAGAACGACATGTGTTTTGTTATTGATGATAGCTGTGTTTCATCTACCTTTTAAATAATAATTATTTTCCCTGGAGTACTATACAACCGGCTTTGGACAAAGACATTTAGTGAAATTAATTCTAAAATTGGAACAGAACAGTACAAATTGTGATTCACAATGAAAATTCTGGACACTTGTGTAAAACCTTCGTCTGACGTCATCATCCGCCATCTTGGAACGGAATTGAGATTCAGACTACTTCAATTAGAACTGTTTATTTACAGGACATATGTGTTTTTCACAATTTTAGGACAAATTTTTGGATCTTCTTCGCAAATTGTAAGTTCTTTTTTATATTTTCACCTTTTCACCGTGTTTTCTAGGGAAATAAATTATTTTTGTTAAAACTTACACAGCTTGTTGTCGTCACTCTTTTCTTTATGTTACTTTAAACGAGCCGATAAGTAACAATACGTCGTTAAGGTACATCTTTAAAACAAGCAAAAAGAATGCACCTTGATTTTGGCATGTCCTTTAAGCAATAATTTAACAAAAAGAAATGAGGTAAGCAATTTTTGGACGTTGGCAATTGCGAGTTAGTACGTATGCTTATACGCATGTGCAGATGACCTGATTAGTTTCTGCGGCCATTTTAGCGGGGATTTTTACAGTGTTTACCATATTAGGTTTACTTATTTCATATACTCTGGCTTTTGTTCTCTGCACAGAAGGCACACAAGTGCATTAAAAAGACCCACCTTTCTGCAAGTACTTTGATTTTTATTTATAATAGTACGTATGCCATACTGCGACAGAAGAAAGCGTGCGAGAGCATATAGTTTTGCTTATGACTGCACCTCAGCGAGTCAGAGTCGTTTAGCGCGATTTCGTCAAAGTTAGTAAATTTGGACACCAACGTTTGCACACTTTCTCATGGTCATAATTAGATAACCTGATTAGATTTTCAGACCATCACAGGAGTGTTTCATATTTGGGATTTTTTACATTTGTGGAAATTTATGGATTAAAATGTTCGTTTAACCTAACCTGGAAAGCACCACTAAGCAAACCCCACGCCAATGTAGACAGCTAAAATGTACTAGGCATATTATTGTTTATGTGTGGATGATATGACTAGAATTTTAGACCATTACAGTATTTTAATTTTTTATAACAAAATTTTCAATATTTTGTATGCAAACCTTGCAGTTAGATGAAGTACTACTATTTTGAGGCATATTTTGTGGGTTTTCTTTTTAAATAATCTGATTTCATTCCCAGGCAAGTAGAGCAAATATTCAGTCTTATAAAAAAATGTTCGGTTTATAAATTTCTATTATAAGAGACATATGTATAACTTTGATTTTTATGAAAATCTTGTTAGCACGATTAAGCAGAAACCATTGGACGATGAAGTAGATAAATAAAATTTGGCATGCATATTTTTTCCTAAGGATCTTTTTACATGAAGAATATGACACATACATGTGATACGTTAAATATTGTCACAATATTACAACCACATTTTGTTACGACAACAAATGTAGGCAATTCCGAAGAATTATCTTGTGTCACTGTTAAATAATAGCTGTATATTATTGGCATTTCAACAGAACAAATAGCTAAGCGTCTAGATATATTCCTTGGTAAGATATACCACCAAAGCATTCTGTGTTGATCATTGTTGTAAGACGGGCAAAAATCTATGAAAAGATGATCATGGATGATTTTCGCTTGTGTCATACCACGATGTCTCTGGAAATATGAAGAACAGTGGTAAATGTTAAGTCAAACCGACCAAAGGAAGAGAGACAGACAGACAGACAGACAGAGAATTGTATGGTTGGTAGTAATGTTAATTAAAGCGGAATAATGACATAGATCAACTGTAAATATATTGTTACGTATATGTAATTAAATTGCTTGTGTGTTAGTTTTAAAATTATTTTTTACTTTATTTTTGTTTCATTACATTTTATTGTAATGATTATTGCAGGGATTCGAAATTCTTTTTCAGTAATTCTGTTTATCTAAGACGTAAAACGTATTACATTAGTAATATTTTTAGTTTTCCTTGGTCCGCGGTAGTGTAATCGCTACGCGAAAACGATTGGCTATTGCCAAGGTCATTTCGTCTAGTCTAAATAAACAATGTTTTATTTTTATATTTGTTTCAGAGTGATAGTAGATAGGGGTTTTTCCTACGTGACCAATTGCATTTTTCTTATTGCGTGTTTCAAGTGTTAGGAGACCTCGTAGTCTGTCTCGCGAGAACGAGATGATAATTAGAGTGGATATATAACCCTTTCTGAGCGCTCGTCAGTCAGTTGTATTCCTGATACCTAGAAGCCGGATAGGTCATTTTATTGTTGAAACCAGATTATTTTTGAAATTCATTTGTGTTTGAAATTTAAATAATGTATTTTCTAGAAAACCAAACGAATGTACTGTTTTATAAATTCTGGGAGAAACAGATTCAGTGGAAATTTATTCTGGAATTATTCGGAAACATAAACTGTGATTCAATTGAGGAATTGTTGATATTTGTACAAGGACCACATCTGACGTCATCGCCTTCCATTTTGGTACGTCGTCGAGATTCGAACCTTGATTCTAATAGAACTATTTAGTGATAGGACTTTCAAAGTATTTTTCATTCTTAGGATTAAATTTTGGATTATATTCACAAACCGTAAGTCCTATTTTCCAATTTTTACATTGTTTTCTAGGGAAATAAATTATTTTGTTAAAATATACAAAGCGTGTTGTCTTCATTCTTTTCTCTTGTTATTATTGTACGAGCCTACACGTAACAATATTCAAATATTTAAATTAACTCTTGTTGGTTCGTCATTTCGCTTAATTTCTATTCCACACTAAATTTCATGCGCGTGTAATGAATGACTGACAGTGTTCAAGGATGTGATGATGTGTTTGTGGTGCTCTACCTTCTTCATTAACACCATCTTTCATGTATAAATCATATGTGCGTCTGTTATTGATTTAATCAATGTGGATACAAATAGAAACTCAAAAAGAAAACAATCAACTTACCAATATGCAAAAGTGATTGTAAATAGCCAAACAAGCACAGAACTACATTTTGTAGTGGGCACACTCGGCAGTTATGTGAGTTCCATTCCTCGGCCAATACACAGTTGCCAGTAGTCAGCCTTAATTCCATTCACAAGGCAAATATGTGTATTTGTATGTGATATTAATAAAATACATGTATTGTATGTACGCTGTATCAATGATATACCACTCGTTTCCTATAAATGAAAAATTTATACATCACGTGGTATATCATTGATACAGCGTTCATACTATACATATATACCACCATGTCTATGGAGGGGTATTACCGCCATATTTCTATGCATGTATTTTATGTTCTTCCTTGATGTAAATGGCTGCTTCCAAGTGTTACTTTCATAATTATATCCATGTATATTTTATTCTTCATTGACACAGACTGTACGTGGCAGTTTGTAAGTGCTACTTTCCTTCTACATTATTGTAAATGGCTGCTTGCAAGTGCTACATTAATAATTCTTGCCACGAATTTTCTATTCTTCATTGGTGCAAACTGTCAATGGCTGCTTGCAAGTGCTTCGATCTATTTTCCTTCTTTGCGTCATTGTAGCTTGCAGTTTGCCAACTACTGAATAGATTCTATAGTTTGCCATATGGCAAATACATGTCAGTTATTACAAGTTTTAATATTCTATTTATAAACTTGCTATATCACAAGTTATATCATTCCAACTGTTGATTTCATTCTGCATTGCGCAGATTTTGCCTTGCAACACAATAACTTCAAAATGTTCTCCTAGTCCATGCTTTATGGCTGCTTCCAAGTGTTACTTTCATATTCTATCCATGTATATTTTATAACAGATTACATCTTCTAAAATCATGATTATAATGTCGCATCAAGAATGTTGCAAGTTAGCATCACGAAAGTTTGCATAAAATAATGCCTCATTATGACAACAGATGGCGCTGTGACACGTCAGTTTCTTAGAATACGATTACTCCCCTGACCCTAGCAACAACAGGTTATACCACTTTAGGTGTTTGTTGGTCTTATTAAAAATATCATTCGAATTATATTGCGGCATTAGAGTCAGCTGGTTTCCCAGAGTATTAGTGGCTTGCTTGAAGCATAAAACAAATTAAATATATCAAATTGTATACAATTGGATGTGTTTATACAATGTTATATTTCCGCTGACCCTTCCCACCCCAATTTTATTTGGACATTTTGTGGGTGTAATTTACAGCTACCGTATAGTAGCAGAATAGAGTACCCGCTTACAAGCAAGGTTTAACGGTCTTAATTTGTTTACATATTCTCATTCACAATATTATCAATTTAGAACATACTTATTATTTTAGAGTCATGAAATGCAAATTCTGCATTTTGCATCAGTGAAGACCTCATAAGGTTTGAGCAAATTGCATATAATTGCACCTAAAGTCAATGCCTTCTCTTTCTTGTCAATTCACGAGAGAGAGAGAGAGAGAGAGAGAGAGAGAGAGAGAGAGAGAGAGAGAGAGTACATTACAGAGATAAGGATTCTGTTTATTCTTTCATCCCCATGGCATTAATTTTGTACTGTTAATTTGAAGTTTACCGTGGCAGTTTAATAGATTTAATTGTGCAATAATTAAACAATAACCATTATATATATATATATATATATATATATATATATATATATATATATATATATATATATATATATATATATACATACATACATATATAACATAAGAAGTAAGGTAAATATTTAAATTATACAGAATTCTTATATATGTATGGCATGGATGATTATGCAATAGCCAGCAAGTATTATCGCTAGTTGACTGTGACAAGTATCTCATATCTCCAATTTCATTTTAAATCTCAGATTCAAATACAATCGCAAGAGGCAAATGACTTGAAACAAGGACATCACATACAAAGCATATTGTAGCATAGCTATGAACTTATTTCATTATATAAGAAAATAAATTCTAACAGTATGAAATATATTTTCTATATCTAAACATAAAGAACATTTCCATACAATTATGAGATGCTTTATTTCCACAGATATATAACTGGAAACTACATTTTTTTTTATATTATTTAAAATCGTATATATCCATATATGTAGCGATATTTATAGTACAGATAAGATGATTGATTGTAAGGTAATTCACTGATAAAACATCATACTCCTTTGGTAGCAATTATAAAAATATAATATATTGAATATAAATAACATTGCTACCGCTACCAGTGACCAGCCAAATTTGTTTTTATTATTACCTCTATACTACAGTACCTAACTTGCTTGATATATTTGGATATGAAATTAATATAGTAGTTAAAAAGATTAATACGAACTTCTACGTTTCTTCTACAGATGTGATTGTTTTCTGTTAGAAGAGTAAGCCTTCCCCCCTCCTCCACAACATAATTTTCTTAAAAAAAATCTTTTAAGGCTACTTACAGCTCAGACTGTTGTAGCATCCATATCCCTCACACATAAACATCTTCATTTGTATGCGATTTTATCATTATTTTATCCTTATATAAGTTAATATTGTCATGACACAAAAAATAGCACAATACAACTATGCAATAAAGCAAAATAAAGAAATAAAAACTATATACACACCCATGTTTAACTTTTCATAGGAAATATTAGAGAAAATAAATATTTAATGTATACCGGCATTCATAAAACCAATATTGTTAGATGAATTAGTCTAAAACAAAAATTATGCAGGTAGGCAATTATAAGGAACAAATATCTGGATTGTCTTGTTACATTGTTTTCATAGATTTATTTGGCAATCCCATTTGTTTTTCACTTTCACATGAATAAGACATGAATAAAGACAAGCTTGTCAGACAATTTGGCTTTTGGATTGGACATACACTCATAATTGCAAATTCTGAGGAATTAAAACTGTAAATTCTGGATTGGCAGAGACATATTTCCTTTTGTATACCACATACATGTGTAAATTATGCCTCAAGAACAGTCAGGTTATATTCCCTAATGACTGTTTCAAGAATTAATCCCCCCAAAAAACATTCCATTACTGGATTTATATTCAGTATATACATAGTACAAAAATGATCACTTTTGGAGAATTTTTTTGCGGGCAATAAAATAAGTTGTTTGCACTTGCTATGAGCAACAAACCATAAAAGGATTATATTTTATTTGCCTAAATTTGTTATTTCTAATGCTTTGACCTTCACAAACTATTATATTTATGAACCTGAGATGAAATTTTAAATTTGGCCTGTTATCTCTAATATATGTGCCTTGGAACAATGGATAAGGTAAATTCCATAATTTAAATGACTTAATCACTCAGCAGAGAGAGAGAGAGAGAGAGAGAGAGAGAGAGAGAGAGAGAGAGAGAGAGAGAAGTAAGTTAGTTTTTTCATAGAATAATAGAAACCACTAGCAAATTTCTGACTGCGGTTGTAAGATATCTGAGCAGAAAGTAACAGCTACTTTATAAGCATGCAAGACATTTTAATGTGAGTTATAGGCCCCCAAGTACTATTCCTCAGAGAAGACACAAGACTGGGTTTCAGAAATTGAAGCCACGCAAGTACCAGTTTGTTACTTTGTGAAAAAAATGGGGTCATCATGAGAAAATGGAGACCACCTGATGTACCTGCTGGTGATGAGTGGTCAGTGAGCAATTAAACTGTTGATGCTAAGTCGTATAGACAGGAAATTCATAGTCTAGCCCATAAAACTCCTTAAGCTGGTCGTTTTGGTGTCAATAAAACTTATCACAAGATCCTGAATCATTTTTATTGGCCGAAAATTAAAAGTGATGTTTATAAGTACCATAGATATTGTCACACTTGTCAAATGGTAGAAAATCCCAATCAGAAGATAACTAAGGCACATCTGCAACCCCTTCCTGCATTTGACCATTTGACAAGCCAAAGCAGAAAAATGGTAGACTGTCGGTTCCTTACCTAATACCAAGTCACTCAACTAATACTTGTTGACCAAAATGTGTGCGTCCTCAAGATTTCCATAGGCTATTCCTTTTACGAATATTAAAGCAAAAACTTTTGTACAAGTTTAGGCAATGTCTTTTAACACTTGTTTGCCTCCCCAAATCTGTCCAGCAATTTTATGTTTTATTATTTCCAACATCTTATGCATGAATTAGACATCCAAACACTTTAATTTTTTCTGTTTATCACCCTGAAAATCATGGGGCTAGCACAAGACTGTTCGAAAACACTTTCACCTACCCAGTATACATGTATATAATTATACTGAATCAAACCTTAAAAAAGACAGTGATCAGTAAAATCCTGCATTGTGTAAGTATCGAGTAAGATCAGGTGACTTTTTTCCCCATGTTGGTAATTATCACCAAAGAAAGACCCCATGACTACGCTAAAACAGCAAAAGATTGTCCCAAAACAACCTGAACTACCTAGGATACATGTAGGCAATTAAATACAATCAAACCAAATAAAAAGACAGTGATTAGTAAAAATTCTACCCTGTATAAGATCAGTATAGTTTTTTCTCTTGTTGATACTTGCTGAAGGAAAGACCCTAAGACTGTCCCAAAACACGCTCATCGACCCATGATACATGTATACAATTACAATAACTTAACGAAATATGCAGTTTTGGTGCATTCTCTCTCTCTCTCTCTCTCTCTCTCTCTCTCTCTGATTATAGATAATTCACTAAATTACTTTTATATTGCAAAGAGCAGCACACTTAATAAATCGGAATCAAGCCTCACTACATTCATATTTCAAAAATTCTTTTAAAGTTTTTTTTTTT
>JAECUM010008512.1:0-115077 GCA_016617855.1 Megalonaias nervosa | reverse complement strand
TTCCAATACTAATTATACTTAAAATACAACTACTAAAACAGAAACTTGAGTTGAAACATTGTATTATATATTTCTTAGTGAAATATTAAAATATATTGGTGGGGAAAAATATATTGCCACAGTGGTGATACTACTTTTGGAACTATTGTTTTCCCAGCCTCCTTTATGCAATAATTAAGGTGCACATTACTAACATTGTTTGGTTTACAATCAGATTAATTAATCAATTAATTTTGGTTCACAGTCAACACTATCGATGCCGAATATTTTCGAACATGATTGTGGTGCAAGTAGAAATTTATGCTTAAATCGTTTATTACTGAATTCAATCATGAGATGTTTGTGCTTTAAAAAAATGTATCTTTTTGTCATAGAGTAAGTATTACAGGTATACATTTTGTTGCAGCTGTGAATTGCATTCGCACAGAATGAAGAATATCCATGTAAATCTATGGTTTTTGCTTACAAAATATGTATCAAAAATAAATCTATGGTGTTTGAATAAAGATTTGGAATTATTTTGCAAAGTGGAAACGTTTTGTGTTGTCACTTGTGGCTTTGTCACACATGATAATTCACTGTTTCCACTTCACGAGTGAAATGTTTATGTATGCCTGCTCAGAATATGTAGATATCCTCTGTATTTTCCATCTACCATGTTGGTATGGTGTTTTCACAAAATATAAGGGGTCATGGGTGGCTGGGTAGTATAAAGTGCTCGCCTTTACTGATCACTGTCACTCAACTGTCCGCTTGGGTTCAAGTCTTGGGCTCCGCTAGTATGGGTACATGAGAAAGCTTGCCAGTAGCATCCTATGGGTTGGTGGTCCTTACCAAGGCTTTCTTGGGTTATTTCTCCACTAGCTATACTGGCAATGTTGCATTACGGTACGCGAAGTGAAAAGGCCGATGGAGGAGCTCGAGAAAACTGATGAGGTGCACATGGACACTTTTAAAAACAAACAAAAGGGTAACACAAGCAGGCTACTAACCAAGCAGTGAGGTTTCCATTAATAACAACAACACACAAACAGACACAAACAAACAGATACAAAATGTGAAATAATTTGTCACCGCAACATTTTTTTGCTCTTTGTTTCAATTTGCGGCCGTTTCTCCAAATACTGTATTTATTTAGGAAATAAAACTGAGGCTGTCACAACTCTATAGGGAAGCATGAAACGTAAGTAATAATGAAAATTCATTTCTATATATGGGATAAGTCTAATGCCCTCAATTCTAAGTCATGAGGAAAATTATATAAGACTTGCAAACACACAAATACCAACAACAGGTTTTCATTTTTTATTTTATTTTGTTTTATGATTGATTACATGAATCTCTCATAACCAAATTGAATTTAAAAAGTCACCAAGGAAAAGAAAAAGAAAGCAAAAGAATAGAAGAAACAAAAATATGAAAAAAGAAAAATATTTAAAAAAACAACAGAACATTTACAATTAAACAACTAGGGGAAGAATTTGGAATAATAGTCATCCTTCCAAGATAATCTATGGCATACACACATTGTAACATGATATATATTGCAAATACGGGACTGTAGAAGATCTCTGGGTACGATCAGAAGGAAAACTAGGGGAAAGGAAACAAGCCCTAGCAAAGGCCTCTGGCTGAGAGTACAATCTCCTGAACATAGAGGAACCAGCCCAGGTAAATTAGCAAATATAAGTAGGGAATAAATCCCGACTCCAAAACACATCTAAATAAATTTTTGTTTCTAAATTATATTTTTAAATTAGGACAGAACACCACAGACCTTAGATGAAAACACATACACATAAAACACCTTTAAGATGGTGCTTTATTTCTCAGTCGGAGAGAAAGTGGAAGAGATCACTACGATGTATTGGATTTGGAAAATAAACATGAGCTGTATTGTATACAACTTTTGTATTCTTTTATCATTGTTTTCACCATAAAACAATTAGCCAAATGTTATGTTCATACAAGTTGTTGTTGCAGGGTTTAACGCCGCTTTTTCAGCACAAGATAGGCTATACATGGCGGCCAGTATAAATGGTGGAGGAAGAACCTGGGGAAACACCGGAAAGAACCTCCCTCCCACGAGAAGCTACTGGCAATCTTTCTGACATACCCACATTGGACGAACCTGAGACTCGATCCAAATCAAACAGAGGTGAGATGGCAATGATCCGAAACGGTGAGCAATTTAGACCACTCGGCTACTCGGGCCCCTTCATACAAGTAAATACATGTAAAAATGTAGATGATGAAGTTAGAATATAGTAAGAACTGCACAAACAGACATGTACATTATATTGATAGATAAATGGATTGGTATAAAAGGGTCTGGAAAGAGATTTGTAAGTGACAGAGAGAGAGTGAGAGATTTTGGTAAAATACCTGAACTGAAAACTTAAACGACCAACAAAAGAACTTTGTTAATTTAATTTTAATCATGATTTAATACAATCATTTTTCTTTATAAATTTTTCCATTTGAGATAAAATGAAAACTTATTTGTATCAATTTTATTGTTTGTTAAGCAGTGTGTATTGATTTCCAGCAATTATCACATAAAAAACACATCACAAATACTGCTTGTGGGTGGCATCAAGGTGACCAAGTTCCTGATAGTAAGATTAAAATGTAACTGAGAAGTTAAAATATAAATATTTATTCCTTATTAGTCAAAACAGCTTTAAATAGTGAATATTTGAATTATCACATCTGCATGGTAAAGTGTGACTGACCTTGACTAGAAAATGAAAATTACATGCTATACATCATAGACAAACTTTTCTGTGGCAGTTTATGTTAAGAATGGATGTGGTGCATACAAACACTAAATAAAGGTGATTACATATTATGATGAGATTTCAGGATATAAAATTGCAGAATATAAAGCACTACAAACTAAATATGACCCCTTGTCGTAAAAGAGCTTCCACTGAGCTACAGTAGATTTTTATATATTTTAGCCAGAGAGCCCACATGAAATAAAAAATATTGGATCTAACTATTTCATGTTATTTTTCTTTTACTTGCCGATGGACAAGTAACTTGAGCTTACCCAAGCCAAAACTGTGCTTCTCTCAGGATTCGGGCAAATGAATTTGTAAATACCTGAACATGTACACTCTGAGAAGACAGTTCTTCATAAAACTACACAATCGAATGATTGTTTTCCTGTGTGAAACATCTGGAGTCTTCTACCTATACCAAACATTTTATCATAAACCTCATGTTCTAATTTCTGGCTGCAGTATATATCTTCATATGTATCTTATAGTTTCCACTATGACTAAGCATCAGATCGCATATTTAACACTTAATTTTTTTCTACAGTACGTAACCTCTTGTGCAATTTTAAATCTCCACTCTGACTAAACGTGTCTGCATATACTTCATACTTAAATGGTGTTTTATCCAGTATGGGACCTCACTTCACCCTTGAATGGTTTTTTTTTTTTTTTGGTTTTTTTTTTCCAGTATAGGTCATGTCTAATAATTTGTCTCTAACATAGGTCATAATGAGCCTCTTAAAGATCCAGTCCTATTTCACCTTCGATCACATATATCACATATCTACACTTTTGTCCATCGGCATACTCGTGTGCACCTTGACAGATCAATTACAACTCAGCATGATTTAACATCATACTTCACACTTCAATGATTTTTGCCTGCATGTATCCTTATGTGCTTCCAACTGACATCCACTCCTAAGACCCTTCCATCACCTTATACTCAAATACTTTTCTCCGTTATGCATCATAAAGTACTTTATGAGACGTCCCAGAGAGTAAACCTTTTATTGCATAATTTACAAACAAATGGTTTTTCTCCAGTATGTATTATCATCTGCTCTTTTAGATTTCTCCTGAGAGTAAATCTACTATGCCACACTTCACATTCAAATGATTTTTCTCCATGTGTTCTTAGCTCCACTCTCATTAAACATTTTATCAACACTTTACACTTAAATGGTTTATCTCTTGCACGCATCCTTCTGTGCAGTTTAAAATCTCCACTCGTACAACATATGGTATCACACACTTCACACTTATATAGTTTTCCCCAGTATTTGTCCCCATGAACAGTCGTAAATCTCCGCTCTGATTAAACATTTTATCACACACTTCACACTTGAATAGTTTCTCTCCAATATAGATCTTCATGTGCAGTTTTAGACTTCACATACTTCATTTTTAAATGGTTTTTCTCCAGTATGAATCGTCATGTGCACCTTCAGATTTCCGCTGCAAGGAAACATTTCATCACACACTTCCAACTTGAATGCTTGCTACTGGGTCCTACTAAACGCAGCTAAGCCTAATGAAGCTGCACAAAGCCTGACAGAGCCATGCAAAGTCATAAAAGTATAGGTATATTTGTATTTTAAATGACAACTGATGCATAAATGTCAGACAAATCAAATTTAAAATGTGTTAATTTGATAAAAGGTGGAAAGATAATTTAGTTACCAAACACACGATCACAAACACTTCGCTTAAATGGGTCTTCCCCAGTGTGAATTCTCATGTGCCTCTTTAAATGTCCACTCTGATTAAACATTTTAGCACATACTTCACACTTATATGGTTTTTCTCCATAATGAATCCTCATGTGCAGTTTAAATTTCCACTCTGATTAAACATTTTAGCACACATTTTACACGTATATGGTTTTTCTCCGGTATGTATCCTCGTATATAGGTTTAAATCTCAATTCTGATTAAACATTTTATCACAGAATTCACGCTTATATGGTTTTTCTCCAGTACAATGCTGTCGGGCATTTCTGCCCACGTAAGGTTTCCGTCTGCAGTATTGAAGCAAAATGCATACCGAATTCGACCGATTTACGAAAATAAAATACTGCAATACTTACCATTTGAAAAGAGGCAATTGTCGCCGGAATATTCTATTCAAAATAACATTAATTTTGGATACACGGGATAAACCCACGTATTTCCGTCACTCGCTATATGTCGGCCTATTCTGCGCACAGCTTTGAAGAGATGTAATGTTTATCCATCAGGGTATATAAATGAAACACATTAATTTGGACTGTTTCTGTCAGCATTTCAGTGGAGTAATAAGGTCAGGTTTATAGCTTGTTTTATAAAATATAATGTAACAATGCCAATAAATGGCAAGAGATATTAAGCAAACTAAACCGATTTTGTTCCAAAAATTAGTAAAATTCAACATTTTATAAAAAAATAAGCTATTATGTGGAAGAGAAAAAAGAATGAATAGAATGTAATGTGTTTACAACGTCTTGTTTATGGGTAAATATTTCTAAAGAATTTAGAAACAGACTATACACCAGGGAATGTCTTGAGAATCCCATTCTAGAGGCAAGGTGACACGTTGGGTAGCAGACGATATTGTAGGTGTCAGAGAACTTGTTGCAAAACTGGAAACTTGGATTAAGATGCAGAAGTTTTCTAAGGTATACATTTCCATATTTTAAACAATGTATTTATTTGTATGATTCTAAAAGATACATAGTAAATAGGATTTTCTCGGTTACAGGTTCACGAAGGTCATGGAGTGGGTCTTGATGTTGACATTTACAAATCACATTGTCATATGCATTTCGATTCGAAATGTTGGATATTTTAGTACACTTTATGAATATCTCTTTTCTTAATTAAAGTACGATCGTTCTTTCTTGATGCAAAATGGATTTTTGACCCAAAATAACACGTGATCCAATGTTTACAGAAAGGACGTATCGTTGCGCGGAATTATCCGACTCGAAGAATTGGCCAACATGGCGGGTACTCACATGCAGTTTGAAATGTCCAATCTGATTAAACATTTTATCACACACTTCACACTTATATGGTTTTGCTCCATTATGAATTCTCATGTGCAGTTTCAATCTTCTAATTTGATTGCACAATTTATTACACACTTACGATTGATATGGTTTTTCTCTAGTATATATTCTCAAGTGCAGTTTCAAATTTCCACTCTGACTAAATCTTTCCTCACATACTTCACAGTTAAATAGTTTTTCTCCGGTATATATTCTCATGTGCAGTTTATGAAATCTCCACCTCTACGAAACATTTTATCACATACTTCACACTTAAATGGTCTTTCTTCAGTAGGTATCATCATGTGTAGTTTCAAATCTCCATTCTGATTAAACATTCTATCACACGCTTCACACTTACATGGTTTCTCCCAGTATGAATCCTCATGTGTAGTTTTAAATTTCCACTTTGATTAAACATTTTATCAAACACTTCACACTTATATCGCTTTCTGCAGTACGAATACTTATGTGCAGTTCTAAATTTCCACAGGGGCCCCGAGTGGCCGAGTGGTCTAAAGCGCTCTCCGTTACGGATCACTGCCATCTCACCTCTGTCTGCGTGGGTTCGAGTCTCAGATTCGGCCAATGTGGGTATGTGAGAAAGCTTGCCAGTATCATCTCGTCGGTCGGTGGTTCTTTCCGGGGTTTTCCCGGGTTCTTCCTCCACCATTAATACTGGCCGCCATATATAGCCTATCGTGTGCTGAAAAATGGCGTTAAACCCCACAACAACCAAATTTCTACTCTTATTAAACATTTTATCACAAACTTCACACTTAAACAGTTTTTTCTCTAGAATGCATTCTCATATGGAGTTTCAAATGTTCACTTTGATTAAGCATTTTATCACATACTTCACTCTTATATGTCTTTTCTCCAGGATGAATCCTAATGTGCCGTTTCAAGTTCCACTATTACTAAATGTTGTATCTCACACTTAAAACTTAAATGGTTTTTCTCCAGTATGCCTTCTCATGTGCACTTTTCAATGCCCACTCTGATTCAACAGTTTAGGTGGCACGTACCAGTTTCTTCAATTGGTCCCTTGCAAATTTCTTAACTTAAGACTATGTTGTGACCTTTTCAGCTATTATTGTTTATGAATTAAAGATATGGATATATTTGTGAATTAGATGTTTCGAGCTTGTGTTGTTCTTGAAATTGATGTCAGGCATGTATACTTTCCATAGTTGCTCTGCAGTATGTTGATAGTGAAATATCAATAGTTGGCTAAGAGGAAGATCTAGACTCCCATAGCAGTAAACACATGGGTTTGGGGGAAGAAGAATATCTCAAAAACGGCTTGGATGACAACTATTTTCAATTGCATTAGCCTGTTTAGTACACACTATTTTGCAGAAGTGTCAGTTAGGAAAAGGGCTTGTTTTTGCACTGTGAGCATACGATGGTGTCAAAAATGACCTTTGGACATGAAAACTGTAGGTATAAATGCGGGGTTGAGATGCATAAACTTCTTCTGCTATGAACTGCCATTGACTTCTCTGGTCAAGTGGATAATATTCTTATGCTTTGTTTTAATATAAGTATCCAAATATGGACCTTTTTAACCTCACTTGTGTATTTGATTTTTTATGACTTTTTATACTAGGTCGCTGATTGCGGCATCAAATTTGTTGTTGGGGTTATTCGAAGTTATTGCATGATGCTTGCATGTAATATTTTGTAATTCAGTCCTAGAACGATTGATTTATAGGATGGAAAGGTCTTGTTTGGAGATGTAGCAGAAACAATCAATATTTGGAACATATTAAAAATCTCATGGGACTGCTACTATTGTCCTGTAGGTTTATATCTCACAGCCTAAGGTGTTTATTCCAAGTTGTTGCATTATGCCTGCATGCCTTTTAGGGAATTTAGTCCTAAAATGACTATTTTCAAGGAGAGACATAGAGCAGAGATATTACATAACATGAATAGTAGGAAGATATTGAATGTCTAAAGTGAATTTTACTATTGCCCAATAGACTTGTATTTCACAGTTATGGGGGTTATTCCAATCTACTGTATGTTGCATACATGCTATTTTATTATATGGTAGAAAGGTCTTCAAGCTAGGTGTTATAGAAAAAGTATTTTTAAGATACTAAAGGTCTGTAGGTGTTGCTACTATTGCCCCATAGAGTTATATTTCACTATGGGGGTTATACCATATTAAAGGACCATAGGTGTTGTTACTAATGCCCTAAAAAGTTGTTTTTCACTAATGTGGTCATTCCATTTTAAAACTCTATAAATGGTATTACTATTGCTCCATTGACTTAGAGTTCACTATGGAGTTTATTCCATATTAAAGGTTTGTAGGTGCTGCAAATATTGCCCCAAAGACTAATATTTCACTATGGAGGTTATTCCAAGTTGAGGCATGCCATTTTTTAAACTTTAGTCCAAGAAGGACAAACTTAAATGTAGGAAAGGTCTTGAATGGCATTGTTGCATAAAATAAATATTGAAAGATACTAAAAATCTCAAGGGACTGTAACTATTGCCCAGTAGGGTTATATTACACTGCTGTAGGGGTTATTCCAAGTTGTTACATCATGTTTGCATGATATTTTGGGGGAATTTGGTCTTAGAAAGTTTGTTCATGTAAACAACACATCATAAATACTGCTTGCAGGTGGCAACAAAGTTGTCAAGAAATAGATAGCAAGACTAAAATGTAACTGGGAAGTTAAAATATAAATATTTATCTGCATTATCTTATTTAGTTCCATTATCTTAATATGAGCTAGATTTCACAGTATGCTTTTGACAGTTTTAAGCAATGCCTTATTTTCAAGTTGAAAAATATGTGTTATATATTTATTATCAACACATTTTGTACGTGTATAAAAATTATTATATGCATACCCATTCTTTTCATACTTGTAGTATGTGTGTTTGGATTGAGGTAAATGCTGTGTGTTTTAGCCATATGACTTAAAAAGCACAGCAGAAACTATACATTGTAATTAATTTTAACTGGTACCAGTAACAAGATCAGTTATGTAATTGCAAGTTGGTAAAAATGCTTAATAAACTACCACTTAAGTATTTTATTTTCAACAAGTTTTTTGTAAAATTGCCGTTAAAAAGATTTCTAGTATTCTTTGAAACAACCCCTAACACATGTACATAGGAATAAATGCACAATGGACTTCAAACGATACTCTTCGTCCTTATTTCATTGTTCCCGATAAAACATTACTGTAACTACTCATAATCAACACACTGAAGCACTAAAGTCAATATATAACTAAACGGGACCCTTTTTCCCCCAACCGAAACATCCAAGAACACGTATTACTATTACACCATGCGAGTGCATCTACTTTTAGAAAGAGGGCTTTTCTTAATATAACTACTCACTTTTTTTGCTTCGTAACGGTTACAAAAATTCATTAATAGGACTGCATATTTATGGTTGTATTATTTGTCTACCTACTGGTAATAACGATATGAATTGGTTAAATAGCATTTGCTTTACTGATATATATATATATATATATATATATATATATATATTGAATTTTCACGAAAATTAATTACGGCATGTCAGAAAACAACCTTGACCTTGCAGCATTGTTTCCAATTCCACAACATAGAGTGTCACATATTTCTGACCTGGTGTCACGTTTGCTCGGCCCGGTTATCAGGAAGGGTATAAACATGGGTATTATTACCGCGTTTGATGTGCAAACATCGCCGCAGGCCAGTGTTAATCCCTTATGCAAGTTGCTGTAGACCGCCAGCCAGGCTATACTTAGAAGCAGCTAGTCAAAGGTTTGTAGTATTCACACCCAGGCGTTAAATATTGGTTCAGAGATCAAAGGAAGCCCGCAGGGTGAACGGGGCGTGTTCTTACCCGCCACACGTGGACAGACAGCGAGAGGACATTGTCCACTACGTTTGATTGGATCAGTCCACAGCGACATCCAATCGGAATTAAGATACAGGATGTGATTAAAACTTAGATCGGGATTATAGCTCAAACTCGCCGCAAAATTGTCAGTAGACCTAGGCAGATTATAAGAAGTAAGGTTACTCCGGGGGAGCCACTCGTAATTTGGTGGTAAAACTTAGGAGCAGATTGTAAGAGAAGAAAAGCTTCGAAAAGGTCAGTAAGTTATTTGCTCGATTTTTGCAGAACATTACGGCATCATAATTGTAATTATTTGTAGCATGTATACTTAATTACTGGGATTGTTTTAGTATGTAGAATTACCTTGTAGTGTTTCATTTATATATGTATTTGAGACATGGATTTGAGTTTACGAATAGAATAATGTAGATTGTTAGCTTGTTAGAATTAATTTTATAATTCGCTAGTAGGTTACTTCGTAGTAACCAATACATTTAGTAATGCGTTATGTTAGAGTTTACGCATGTCTGAACTGGAGTTTGGGAAAATGATTGAAGTATGTAAGATTAGTTACAATAGATGTGTGAATATATCAGAGCATGGATATTTGAATATTTGTATATTTTGTATGAGTTGTAATGTAAAGAGATGCGTCTGATTATTGTGATATTGTCAGTATACTGGGATTAGGAGTAGGTACTGATGTGAAGCAATTTATTGTTGTATGTATACGAGTAATTGATACCGTGCTTTTACTATATTGTGTTTTACCATACAAGAACGTATGCGTATTTCGGTGTGAATGAATGCGTAACCGGAGAAATTTAATAGCCGTTATCTGATGATAGGCTGTGTGTAGTGTGAGATGTGAGCGCTGAGGAAAATATTGTACCATCCTTGTGTTTTCCCAGGAAGCTTATCGGGGGACAGAACTTCCGGTTTAAGTTCAGTAGTCCCGAGTCTCTAAGAGGGAGACGGAAGTGAAACTGGCAGAGTAGTCGGAGTCGACAAAGTGTAGTCGACATAGAGAAGGTGGATAGAAGGTGGAGGAGGAGGAAAAGTAGTCTGGAGGACGAAATAGAGGAGGAGGAGAAGGATTGTAGAGTAGAGGGGTCGAGGAGGAGGAGTAGAAGAAACTGGAAGAAGTCAGGGAGGAAGGGAAGGAATTAGGAGATAGAGAAGAATACACAGATGAGTAGAACAGAAGGACAGGAGAAAATCTCTCACATTACGAATCAAGTGATGTGATAGGCTATTAAAGGGTCGAGCGGAAGAAGTGTACTTGGGAAATTTGAATTATTTGACCATTTAATTGTTATTAAATTGTTATTCTTGAACTTCACCCTTTTTGTATATTCAATCATTTAACCGTCAGCATTGCTGACTGGGGGCTTGGAGCTGTACATCTAACTTTCACTACGTCCGACCAAAATCGAGCCTGGGTGGGACTTTTACAATAATTTAAATAAAATATTGGAAGCACCCCACCTCCAATTCCCCACAACCAAAACCTCATAGTGGGGGCAACCTCCACACCTACATTATAAAATATTTAGGCTCAATCTCCTATCACATAATATTTAAACTTTGTTTTTATTATCTTACCTATTTTCTTGAATCTATTTGCCCAATTATTTACGAATACAGACAGTTTAATGAAGTGGTATATCATATACGCAGCGATGTCCGCCATTACAAGTTCATTTACGGTTTCAAACTGATTTTCTAAAGAAAATATGCAGCAGCAGAGAGGGTGGACCCTACAACTTTGTAGAGACCTTATTTTTGAAAATTATGGGTTCCTACGAAGGCTGAAAAAAAAGTTTTTGTCTTAATAGTAAAAACTTCTTTAATTGACCAGATTTTTTCTGATTTTTTCACGTACTGGTCACTACGCGTATGTCGTCCACCCCCTCTGCTGCTATAAATTAAACAGCCAGTATAGATATTATCAATAATGAGTATTGGAGAACCACATTCATCTAAATTATCTCGAGAGCGACTAGAGGCAATTAAAAAATATCTACCCGTTCGTGATTCTGTTAAGCAACAACTACAATCGCGTCAGGAATCTCAAGTTGAATTTGAAGAGGATACAAAAAAATTATTTAAACCTATCACTGAGACCACTAAAGGCATTCAACCTGTGTTAGAGAAAACCGCTGAAGCAACTGGAAAAATAGCAGAAGGAACTGAAAAAATAGCAAGAAGAACAAAAAAAACAAAAAAAATTTTACGTGAACTTCCAGCCGAAATAGCTGCTGCGATGCCAGTCCCGGAAATACCTGAGGATGAAGATCAACCTGAAGATGATGAAGCAGAAGGTGCTGAAGCACCAGCTGCTAAACCAAAATCAGCAGGTCATATAAGTACTGCTGAATTGATAAATAAATTTGATGAAGAAATTATTAAGGCAATTAATAAATTGAACCGAGATGAACTAGCTGAGTTTGCTGTGGATAGTTTTGGTCAAAGAAGTAAATTAATAAAACCTGAACACGCTAAAGATATTAAAAACAGTGAACAATGGTACAAATATTTATATCGCATACGTATGAATGTTGAACAAGCTAGAGATAATGATTCATTATATCAGGGTTATGTTAGGGAAATTGATAATTTAATTCAATCAAGAAGAGAGGAGATAAAACAACAAAAACAACCAGAACAACAACAACGAGAACAACAACGAGAACAACGAGCACAACAACTACAACAAAAGCTACAACAACGAGAACAAGAACGACAAGAAGAAATAAAACGATTACAACAAAATCTACAACAACAAAAACAAGAACAAAAACGATTCCAAACATCAGGTAAGGAAGAAGAAGAAGAATTTCAAGACGCTCCCGGAGCAACTGGAAGTGGTCTAGGAAGTGGTCTTATTACTTGTCCCAATAACGTTCTTGCTGACGTTAATCGACTAGAAATCCTCATTGGAGGAAAACGAGCTGGTGATAATTCATCAGAAATCATTAATGAAGTAGCTGATATTTGTAAACGATTATTTACAGGTGGTATCATGGATATTAATGTATATCGGTCTCTCATTAATGAAATCGCCGATGACTACCACAGTGATTAGATACAATTAGTGATAAAGTCATTTAATAACAAAATGATCGTGCATGGTACTCAACGTGGACCTACCATGGTCAGGGTAATAAACTCTCGATTACCAGTATACAAAGCGACCTACGGAGATGGATTAGGTGATGTTGTTCAGGGTCTGTTTAGAAGAATAGCCCCAAAAACAATACCGATTGCAAAGCAGCTAGGAATGAAAGCTATTGATGTTGTTCGTGAAAAAGGTATAGGCGCTGTTGGTAATATTGCTAGCAAAGCATTCTCAGCAATCAAAGATAGACTATCACGATTAATACGCAGACCACAAGCGACCCGACCTCAACCTGTGAAATTGGCTAGCACTGAAGTGATGCCCGCAAGTGTAAGTAAAATAATAAATCAAGCCGCTAATCAAAAACTAGCAGAGTTAGCTGATATCCCGATGTCGGAAAAGGAAAAAAATATAACCGCTAGTTTGATAGCAGGAAATGGTCTTCGAGTTAGACGAAGACGATAATAATAAAGATGTTTAAGCGCATATCTGACCCCGCGTTTGACATGGACGCACCAGTTCTCAAAGATGAGTCTGTGCGCGATTATCAGTATTATTCTTACGACGCACGAATTCCAGATCAGCGTGGACGAATCGAACTACAGGTTCAGGATACAAGTAGATATTTCTTACCCGCTGAAGCATTTATTGAAGTCGAAGGTGAATTTTTTAATAACGCTGCTCCTGCAGCACCAGTACCATATGGAGCTGATGATATTGTTGGTTTTGTTAATAATGGTATTATGGCGTTGTTTGATAGTGCTACGTAAATGATCGACGGAAAAAATATTGAATCAATCCAGAAAGACGTCGACGTTGCTACAACAATACTTGGTCTTGCGAGATACAGCGACGATTATTCAAGATCAGCTGGTCCATCAATGATGTTTGTCAAGGATACAACTAACCACCCTGACAGTAGAAATCAGATTTTTCGACGACCAAAAGATCGAGCTGTTCCTAATCCTGGTGATGCTGATATTGAAAATCTCTATTTTCTAAATCCAGAATTTAACTTAGGATTTGCAGCACGTAAATCAATGTTAAAAAATAATAATAGAAATTTTTCATGTGCGATTCCACTTTCACATATTTTTGGATTCTGTAGAAATGTTAGAAAAATCATTTTTGGAGCTAAGCATACGGTTGTACTTGTACGAAAAGGCGATGATAATGATGCAATCTGGCGACTCGCTGGTGATGCTGGTAAAGTAGTTCTTACAAAACTTTCCCTGTGGATGCCAGTGATGACTCCATCGATATCTGAAGAAGATCGGTTACTATCTTTTATGAGTCAAGGTGGTAAATCAACTTTGTCATGGTTAACTATGACCACAGATGTTATCCAGAGTGATATTAATGGTTTATTCACATGGCAAATAGCTTCTCAGCAAGGTGTTTCTGCACCAAGACATATATTTATTGCGTTTCAAGATAATGCACGAGTAAATAATCAAGAACGTAGTGCAATGATATTTGACCAAATCGGTGTTTCTGAGGTTTCATTAAGGATAAATGGACATCAAGAACCATCCGAGGATATATTACTGAATTTTGGAAATAATCATGTAGCACGTGCATATCATCGTCTTATGTCGTTCATGGGTCGTGATCAAAACATTGATACTGGTTTACAAATATCGCAGCTAGATTTTACATCACTGTATCCGATTTATTACTTTTCTCTAGAACATTAAGATTTAACCAGACAATCTGTTGTAGATATTCATTTTCGAGCTCGTGTGACTCGAGGAGCTATTGTCAATTACAGAGCAATTGCTGTTATACTCAGCGATAAATCGATGTTACTCGAAGGTGTTGGTGGACGAATGAGAGTTATTGATGCTCCAGTAGAAAACATGTAATTAGATCGTTCATAATAATTATAATGTCATATCATCACGTTAGTGTGAGTCTGACTCCTGGTCAGATTAAAAAGCTGCAATCAGCATCAAAAAATAACTATGGAATAAAAATATCGTTAAAACGAAAACAAATGACCGGTGCAAATAAACTATCGTTGACCGAGCGTCAGTTCAAAAACTTCAATGAAGCTAAAAAATCAAATAAAGGCGTCAAACTTAATCTTTCTGCGGGTGCCATTAAAGACATCGCTAAAACGGGTGGTATATTTCCACTTCTCGCAGCTATACCAGCATTAATAGCCGCTGCAGCCCCAGCTGTTGCAAAAGCAGCTGCATTAGGTACTATTGGAACAGCTGCTGGAATGGCATCAAAGAAAGTAACCGGACAAGGAATCAAAAAAAAGGGAAAAGGTCTAAGACTACCAGGAACCCCGTATTCGTGGTACGGAAAGGGTCTAAGACTACCAGGGACCCCGTATTCGTGGTACGGAAAGGGTCTAAGACTTCCCGGGACAGTTTACTAATATCACCTATGTCCAATTTTGATTTACTTAATGCTGCTAAGCAATTAAAAATAAAAAATTTCAGAGGTGTTTTTATGCGCGATCAATTACCAAAAAAACCAAACAATATTGAAACCGGTATCATTAATCTCGATAAAAACTCTGGCCCAGGCACGCACTGGGTCGGATATGCAATTGATCCACGTGGAATTATTTATTTCGATTCGTATGGATTAGCACCACCAAAAGAATTTTTAAAGTACGTTACCGGCGATATTCCAATCTGGTATTCAACGCTACCAACACAACAAATAACTGATCCTCCAATATGCGGTCGTGAAACCCTCGCTGTGTTTAATGCTGTATCAAAATCAACAGCACCACCTCATAAAGTCGTACACGCGTTCACTACACTACGTCATAACACTTAAACAGATATCAGTAAATATAACGGTAGATATTTATGGAAGATCTACTCGCAAAGATAAGGAGAAGGTCGATTTATCTAAATATGCAACTCTTGATCAGCTCAGAAATGAAATCGATGATTTATTAAATATCACAAGTGTGGATCAAAATGAAGTCGTCGTTTTTCAGGACAAACAAGGACGATTTAAAACGAGTAACATACAACTACTAGATGTACTTATACGAATTCCCAACGCGGTTGTTAATAATATCGTTATTTTTACTGATCAAGGTAAAATACAGGATTCCGGTAAATCGGTTAACGATTATGTTAAGAAAACTGGTGATGTATTTACCGGTGACATTATTATGTCAAGAAGAAAAATTACACATCTTGGAGATCCAATCGCAGATACAGACGCAGCAACAAAAAAATACGTCGATGATCAAGAATCCAAGTACGTGTCAGTGCGCGGTGGTATAATGCGTGCATTTCTCGACATGAATAATAATGGTATTAATAATCTCAGAACACCAGAAACAGATTTTGACGCCGCAACGAAGAAATACGTCGACGATAAGGAAATTCCAATAATGACTTCGTTAACGACAATCAATGATGGAATTGCTACATTTAGAACTGATTATATTAATCACGTACAAACATTTCTAAATTTCCGTAGAAATGTAAACAGATCTATTAATGAATATTTTGGAACTCCACCAGTCGTTGACATAAAACTTACCGACATTAAGATGAAAATCAACGATATTGTTAGTGGAATTCCTAATATCATTGAAAAAACGAATCTTATTAAAATTCCTCACAAGCAGATCTTCTACGTAGTATACACAGTAGCATCAGGATTAGGAGTATGGACACTGCAAGATAATAATCTCAAACACACCGCAGAAGTCACTGGTGTATACAGACTGTCTGTATTTAGTAGTGCAAAATTCAGTATATTTACTACATTTCCATGGCGTTATTCAAACGATACTTTTTCTGGAGTTGTATCCGTTATAATAAATAAAGATGCGGAAGAAATATTTCTGCTGGAAGCATCTGATAAAAATTTAACCAGAGCATTATACTGGTGGTGCTTGGAATTTGTATGTGAAACTCCTCAATTAGTTATGTAGATAAGTATAATGAATCAAGAGTCATTTATCGATGTTCAACGTCACAGATACGCTCAAGTATGTGAGTGTCAAACCAAACTAAAAAATATCATCGACGATTACACGATAAAGGTAAAAAAGATATCGTCGACGTATTGTTATTATTGATATAATGGTATACTCGGTTTCTGCTGTTATTGCTGGAACTGGATTATTACTATCAACAATAACGATGACAGCGCCTGCAGTTGTAACAATTATAGTTTCAACGGCAACAACATGTGCAGGTATTTTCAGTATTATCGCTAAGAAAATATCTACGTGTACGAATGATAAACTAAACGAGTACATAATGAAATTGCACACAGCAACAGCCGCCTACACTAAATTATGCTCGTATATTTCAGCGTATCTCAGTGATGGTAAAATATCCGATGAGGAGTTCGTAACGATAATGAAAACCTACGATGAAGCATTCATAATCGCTAGTGACAATAACGGAAAGATGGAGAATTAAATAATAACGATAATAATAATGTCATCGTTAGAATTACTTCAGCAGATCGTAGCTAATACAACGCCGTCAAAAACTACTATGATATCATTAAGTTCAACCAATCCTGAATTTAGCGTTAATTTTCCAACTGCAATTCCAGCAAAGGAAATAGCGCTAGCGCAGCTTCGAGTTTATCATAGCTGGCCTAATATCAGGTCAAAATCATTTGGTGGACAACCAGTAAATAATTCACTGGTATTTGCGAATAAGAATAAACCTGATGGAAGTCCTGATTGGCAAGTTGTTGGAATTTCAACGGGCAGTTATCAAATAGAACAGATTAATGATGAGTTCCAACGCAGAATTAAATCTATCACAGGGAAAGAATCTAAAATAGCGATCACTGTTTATGAACCAACATTATCAGCGGTGATTGAAATAAATTCTCCTGATTACCTCGTAGATATTTATCAAAGTTCGATTAGATCGTGTTAGGATGGCCTGAAGTCGCACCTGTTTATAATGGAGTTTCAGAGCCAACTAAAAATGAGTTTAAAACGAGTGAAGAAAAATTCATTTAAAATCCAGAATATCGAGATAAATATCCATGGAGATATATAAGATTTGGATTTGATCCAAACGACGATAGATATTACTTTACCGATTTTGACGGTAAAAGAATTCCCAAGATGACTAGATCACCATTTAATGTTATCAAGATGCCAAGGACGGTGCAAGATCGAGATATTGTTGATGTAGGATTTATTCAACTGTTTTTAGATACTCTCAAGCCTGAATACGATAAAACGTTTAATGATTTAAGAAATTTACTTATTTCATTATCACAACATTACAACTATAACGTAAAGCAGCAAATAATCGAGTCAATAAAACACTTGAATGGGTTCTTATTCGATTTATACATCGTCAATCGAAGTATTATAAACACTGCAACTAAATTCGATGGAAATCGTTACACAAATCCAGAATTTAAACAATTATTTCTTGATCATTACAAAATAACAGAAGAAGATTTACAAACACTCATTATACCAGATTTAAATAACGCTGAAATGAAGAAATCATTAAATGATCTTATTGAAGAATATTATCCGGGAGTAATTGAATCGTGGAGAAAAATAGCCCCACCACCGGTTATACTAAAACACAATAACAATCCCTTTGGTGCCGGACGTCATATATCGCCAGGCATTGTAAACATAACAACAACAATTGCAATCAATCTGGTATGCGATGTTATTGAAGGTAGCTATCAGATAGATCTTTCTAAGTCTAGCCAGGCCCAGCAAGGGTACATATTATACAGTTTTAGTCCGTTGGCACCTCCCGGTTGGTTAATTGTATCAGAGCCAATTAACCCCGTGTACCTGTGAGTTCATAATCCGTTACTATCAAGGATACACTTTAAACTTACAGACCAAAGCAATCGCATTCTGGACACAAGAAATGAAGAACTAAATATAAACCTGTATGTGAAATCATAATGCGTTATCATAACAAAAAAAAATATCCGGATGTATAGTGCTTGTCTATAATACTGTATTCTTTGTTTACATAAAATCCGCGCACAGTGCACAATCGAAATCTATTATCTAGAAGGTTGGGCTGCATATTGATTATTCCATAACGGCTGTGCCGCGTAAAGTTATTTTAAGAACATCTGCTATGACTAAATCAATTTCCTTGGTTATACGCATAGACTCAATGTTATACAGAATTATATATATTTTTGGAAACTAGAAATCTCATTTTACACAGAAAACTGTGGTTTTTGTTACTGTAGTTTTTAGGAATGTAGCGATATGACAGACAAATTGTTAAGCTAAGGCTATTGGTAAATACATATTAACTTTTTCAGTATGTATTTATAACAAGGTCCGATAGCTCAGTTGATAGCGCGTAGAAACTCTCATCCGGAGGGTCATGGTTCGAAACCCGAGAAAGACAAATTGTCTGCGGGAGGCGATTTTAGGCCAAGATTTATAATCTATTGGGGGCCTTGGCCGAGCCCTAGTCTATTTGTGAACAGAATTTAGTATACCTACCAGCGTGTCAACACGTAGTAGGTGTCAGTTTTGCACCCTACGGATTTGATATTTGGGGTGGGTGTGCTAGTTTCTGTTCACAGGTAGAGAAAAGGCCATCATCTTCATTGTATATAACCATTATCATCATTGTATATAATCATAATCACCTTCATTGTATATAACCATAATCTTCATTGTATATATCATAATCACCTTCATTGTATATAACCATCACCTTCATTGTATATAACCATTATCATCATTGTATATAATCATAATCACCTTCATTGTATATAACCATATATCATCTTCATTATATATAACCATCATCTTCATTGTATATAATCATAATCATCATTGTATATAACCATATAATCACCTTCATTGTATATAACCATTATCATCATTGTATATAACCATATAATCACCTTCATTGTATATAACCATTATCATCATTATATATAACTATCATCTTCATTATATATAACCATCATCTTCATTGTATATAACCATATATCACCTTCATTATATATAACCATCATCTTCATTGTATATAACCATATATCACCTTCATTATATATAACCATCATCTTCATTGTATATAATCATAATCACCTTCATTGTATATAACCATATAATCACCTTCATTGTATATAACCATATAATCACCTTCATTGTATATAACCATTATCTTCATTGTATATAACCATATATCACACACAAAACAGCTCCCTGACAAAAAAAGTCATGGGAGCTAATATTTTTTTTTTATATTAAATATACACTTATTATATAATGAATTTTGAAAATATCAATGTCATTGTTTCTGCGATTAAAAAATTGCAACATAACGGTATCAATGTATCTGACAATCTTAATGCTGAAAAGATTCTATGTGATTTTGACTCATTACAACAACGAAAGAACGATAACAGATTCACGCTATCCGCTGATTACAAGTTTATGAAAATTATCCAACAAGGAATGTTAAAGTCACTGGCAACTGTCACTGATGATCAGGTAAAATTGTTTGTGCCTCTCTCAAACGCTATTGACAAAATCAAGTTAGAATTATCTCATGGATACGAACAGAAAAAGATCATGAACTTTCGTATAAGACAGTTAAGAGAGCATTGTGAAAATACGAGTGAAAATGACAGCGATAATGATGGACCCTTGACTGTAATTATGGCTAAACAAAATCCTTGGGAAAATTGACAGTAGAACTATCTGTTTTTTGTTAGGAAGACAGAATTGGATATATTCAAATATTATCCGCTGATTATATGTTTTTGAAAATGCAGATTTGTATGTTTTATTTGCGACATGTTGTACCGATTGTGGATGTATATCAAAATAGCTGGCAGCCGCATTCATTGATGGGAAAGTTATTTCTTGGTCTGTTTCTGTATTTATGGATTTAATAGCTCTCTTTACGAATACTTTGCACCTTCCAGTATTTCCACATGCAGAATTCTGACTCTGTGTTATAATTCGCAGATTAGATAAATTATTATTCTGGGGATTTCCATCAATATGATCAACTACAAGTTCATTTTCAACTACTCCACGAAAACATTCAAAGATGAATCTATGTGAGAAATAATTTTTACTTCCATCAAAATTGAATCTAAAATAACCAAATTTATCAACATTACCGACTGGTTTTTTCAATCTGCAGTTCCTGATAGTGCCATCACGAGACGCTTCATAATTTTTGATGATCGGATGCGCTACAAATTCGTTTTGCTCCATTTATATATATAATACTATTTGTTTAAATCATTATTTTTTTGAAAATCTAGCCAGATAATCTTCTTCGGTCTTTATAGGAGAGTCAGCGTTATATTTTTTATCGTAATATCGTTTCAACTCTCTGTACTTTTTACCACCGCATTGCGCACATAGTTGAGTTTTTCCTCGCACTCCAGCACTACACACCATACACGGTTTTGGTCCTAGACTCCCATTTCTGACGCATTGCATATGATAACTACAGTATTCATTCACGCATGTTCTGTTACACGGAGACGTATAACCGATTTTTAGCCAGTGACAATTATTTGGTTGAATCATATACAAAAGATTCATGTTCAATTAAATATATATTTGCCTTAATTATATGGAAGAATTATCCATGATTGAACCCTACGCAACCAGATTCGATCTTGACAGACTAACTGAGTATAAAATTAGTATTTCGATGCAAGATCTAGCTTTAACGAATGTGGATATAACTAAACGTATCCGTGAGGCCAAGAAGGAATTTCGTGACGATGGTGCAGTTCATACATGGTCAACATTCAGGATAGGACATATCGTTGATATGATGAACGACAAACGAGGAAAAATAATTATTAATCACTTTGATAATCAAAAATATTTCATTTTAATAAAGTTTATTGTAGAGACAGATGACGATATCTGGATTATTCGTGATAAGCGTGATCCAGTCCGTGTGCAGTCCGGGGGTAATATTGTTCTCTTAAATAACAGATCCAAACCTGGAATACTTACTGGCATTGATAAACCGTATTATGAGAAATCGTACCCTGTAACTGCGGTTGTCTATGGAATATTTCCGCTGAATGATAAACCTAATGTTGCAGATCTCAAGCCGATGAAAATATCAAGAATAAACTGTGTAGCTGAACGAGTTACAGAACATTTTACAAACGCGATACGTGGTAATGGCTTAACAGATTTAAGACTTAAAAAAATAAATGCCTGGGCAAAGTCGGTTAAAGATACCGGAGCGTCTATCAGCGACGTTGTTGAGCTAGAGAAAAAATTAAGATTTCCAATAGCAGTAAAAACATTAACCGGAGAGATTTTGTACAAACCGAAGTATATAAAAAATGGAACTCCGATAGATATTATTGATCATAACGCGCACGCATGGACTGCTGCAGTAACAATATTTCCACGAGATAGAACGGTTAAATTTTATGACGGTGATATCTTTGATTTTATTAAAAATATTAGTAAAACCGATCCTGTTTCTGTTTGGTTATTTCAGAGTTCGGAGTATAATCATTATGATCAATTTGTACGACCTAATGGTGATATTTATCGTACAGAATCTCTCCATGAGGAAATGGAACATCTTGCGCAACGCCTTTGGCGTGAATATACCTCTGATGATGTCATAGTTAGACAATTATTGAATAACTGTTTTACTGTTCCGTCAGTCGCTGCTCATTTCGCTCAGGAGAGAAATTCATGGAAAACGACACGATCGGAATTTCTTGAAGATGTCAAGAAAAGTTGTATAGAATATGGACACGATGGATTATGGAACACCAAATACGATTACAATGACGTTATCTCGGTTGATATGGTAGCATGTTATCCTGGGAGTTTTCTTGGATATGGAGCATGTTCTAAATACTTTAAGAGATTCGGACATCCTACACAAGACATGACCAGGGTTGCGATAAACGGACCCTTACCAGATTTTGACTTAACAGGATTTGTTCACGTAGAATCATTCGAGTTTAGAGAAGATCTCCATGCGATTACTTATGCTTGGTTCGGAAAACATTTTTCAGAGCGACGTTGGGTTCCGATAGTACTATTGCGATATATGCTTGATGTTGGATTTTTAATATCGTTGAGAGTAACTGAAGCGATTATATCGTATAGTTCACAAAAGCAAGTTTGGTTACCAGAACCGGACAGATTTAATATCGATTATACCAGGAAAGAATTCCCTGATATTGATGAAAATCATATCATTAAAATAAGTAAATGCAGGAACGAGTATGATGAGAAACTTGCAAAAGATCTCGGCAGAAAAATAATCGGTAAGTTTACACAAGGAGGATCACATGATCATAAACGAACGTGTACAAGATTGATTATGGACGATGCTGAATTAGATTTTATAATCGCTGATACAACGGAGAAAAACACATTTATAAACCGATGTAATGCTTATTTATCAGATGGAACAAAACTAGGTACCATTGTGAGCTATACTGATGGCGAATCACCGCAGTTTACTCATTTAAGATCTTCGATGCTAGCGTACGTTTCGATAAATTTATTGTCGATGATAAATAAATTTCCTCGTCACGCTGTCAGAGTCGCTACGGATTCATTTTATGTACACAAAAAATATAAAGATTTATTGAAACTCGGTAATGGTGAATGGGGGACATGGAGGATAAAACAAGAAAATATACTTAGTTATTCTGAATCTGCCGATGTTGAAATTGCTGAGACATATTACAAAAATAATAATCAAATATCAAAGTCATCTGCACCATCTGTATACGATCCTGTATCTAGACATAAAACCGTTTATCTTAATGGGTGTGGAGGGTCAGGTAAAACAACTCGTGCGATTAGCTTGTTTATAAATAATAACTCAGATATAATTGTTTTGACACCTACACATAAACTTTCTAGAGAAATAAAGCAACGAGGAGTAAAATCATGTACATATCACAGTTTCTTTAGATGGTGCGGAGACACGTGGACTCCATCGCGGATGGGTGAAAAATATATACCTAAGTATATCATTTGGGACGAGATATGCACGGTGTCGTTAGAAACACTAAAAACATTTCTTGATTGGTTATTGACAAAGAATACTGCTGTGATTATGTGTGGCGATCGTGGTCAACCACCACCCTTTGTTGGACAGTCTCCACATGAATGGCTAAAGAATAATGTAGATTATTATGAAGAAATAAATGATGACCATAGAGCTATTGATGAGCCGCTGAAAGAGCTTAAAAGATTAATCAGACTTCAGCCAGATAAAATACAATGCGAGATAATGCGTAAAGTAATTCCAGAGACAACTATAAATGATTTTTGGATTTTATGGAGACCTGCTGATTTGATAGTCGCGAGTAGAAAGATAGTTCGTGATGAACTACAAAAGAAATTATTTATGTTACATAAAGAAACGTTTCCGGATCTACATGTACCTTTGTGTTATCGCCCATCAGATACTCGACGACAAAATATTGAAGTTGAAATACCAGGTGCCTTGGTGGAACCAAAGGTACAGAATCTTGTCTTGAATGATATCGTGTTGGTTGCTGTTGATGTCGTTGAGAACGCGTTGAACATGGATAAATCGCCATGGACGTTAGGATACGCTATAACGATTCACTCGTCGCAGGGATTAACTATAACTGATACTAGAATCTGGATTGTAGATGATCGTATTGAATGGTCGAATTTAGTCTATCTCGCCGTATCTTGAGTCAGGAGAATATCGCAACTGCGTAGGGTTATTGTAGATTACGTAATAACTGAAGAAATAACTAACAATGTCGATATCAATAAAAAATTAGTCAGCTATAAACAGTGTGACAAAAAAATAAACGTGATTTTGATCTTGATGCTGAATTTATTATAACATTAAGACAACAACAGAATAATCATTGCGCAAGTTGCAACTGTAATATGTCATGGCAGCATTCAAATAATAATCCAAGACAATTTACCGTAGACAGAATTAATAGTGATCTCGGTCATACACGTGATAATGTGATGTTGACCTGTCTTGAGTGTAATCGACGTCAAGGTTCTGGACGTTTACAAAATTGAGCTTGGTGGTAATTGCGTATCCTCAGGAATTACTTGCAATTGTTCACGTACAAATCCACGTTGAGGGGTATTAGAATCTAGTCTGTATATTGGAGGTCTACCAGTGGATCTCACCACGCTAGAAATTTTATGTGTAGTCACGCTCCAGATAGGATCGGTTGCTCTTTTTTTACCACCTTCAAGTTCGCCAGGTTCATATAAACATCTAACTGTAACATTACCTAATACTGGTTGAGGTTGTCCGTTATAGCTACGGGGTATATATTTTTTTTTGATCGCATTAGAAGGTTTCATGGAAGTTGCACGAGTAATTTCATTATTCAACGCAGCTAGCACACTCGGTAATCTTGCAACCCATTCACGAGATCTATCCTTGAGGTCAGTAGATATTTCCTTTGCATATTGGTATCCAAATAACCGCTCAGCAAGTGTTCTATTAAATCGTTCAACGATTGCCTGATCACGATGAATTTCAGTATGTCCTTGTCTGATTTTAACGTTATCTTTCTTCATCAACGATGATACTGCTCTAAGAAATTCTTTACCAGGATCAACTTGTAATAACCGTGGCCATCGTAGACCACCACGTTGATAAATGCGCTCAAACGCAGATGCAACTTCAGATGCTGTCTTTGTTGATAATGGCTCCGCTTCTTTGTATCTACTCGCAACGTCAACGACAGTTAACGCGTATCTAAACGTGTATTGACGTCTACGTGTTTTAATGGTATCGTGTGGTAAAAACAGTATATCCGCTTGATGAACTTCATTAGGAACGCTAACATCAAAATGCGCATAATGAATTCTTTTAGGTGGACTTAGGAAGATTTGCCATATTGCCTGTCTTGCTAACCATGATGCAGCGACATCACGTGAAACTTTTGCTGCTTCGGCGAGTTTACTAATCGCTGCTTTACCTCTCCAGAATCCTCTCGGGGAATAATAAACAGATTCCATTATATTAGTTACATAATTAATTGCCAGCCCCTAGCACTAGTTTACCTTTCATAGCAGTTTTTACTAGAAAACTAGCTAATTTTTCTCTGAGAGATTTATTAGGTATAGAATTTAACGCGTGAATCAATTTCACATCTGCGAGATGCCGTTGTTGCAAATCTTTACTTTTATACGCGACATCATGAACGTGACACGCTTGATCAATCTTATTTACTGGATACTCTCCTGGTTTTGGTTGATCTTGGTTATCGAGTCGGATATCAAGACGAGTTCCAGGACCACAATAATTATATCCGGGTAAATGTTTCTCACCGGGGTATTTAGCCCATGGAGCTCCTGGCAATTTTCCTAACGAAGCAGCGATATCACCCCCACCTGTCTTTGATGAAATAAATTTATATTTCTTGGTACCACATTTCACACACTTACCTGTAAGCGCACGTCTTTTATTTTTTGTTGTTATTGTCGTTAATTCAGTAATATCGGTAGGTGCTCTGCATCGAACACAATATAGACTCATATTATTAATTATATGGATATAATTGACTTTTCTGCGACACGAAAACAAGAGCCAGTAAAGCACCATCCAGCGTTACCAAATTCTATCAGAATGATTATAATAGGCCCGTCCGGAAGTGGAAAAACGCAATTACTACTTAATCTAATAATGCGATGGCTGAAGTGGGATAAACTGTATTTGATAGCACCATCTGTAGATGATCAGCGATGTTACGAAGTACTTAAAGATTTTAATGAAAACGCAAAATCGTTACATGAAGACAATGTCATAGATTTTATTACTGATATTGATGAAGCGCCATCCGTAGATGATCTGGATGTATTCATTAATAATTTAGTAGTGTATGATGATGTTATGCTGGACAAACAATCAAATCCAGCTAGAATATTTTCACGAGGCCGTCACAAAAACACAGACGTGATTTATGTTACACAGCGTTATACACAAATTCCAAAAGTGATCAGGGATAACTTTAACGTTTTAGTTGTGTTCAACGGAGTTGATAATCATACGCTGCAAAATATTTATTATACTTGGTGTTCTGGGGACATGGACATGAACAAATTTAAAAATTTCTTTTCAAAAGCACAAGCTGCTCCCTTTGGTTTTGTAACAATAAATTTACATGATCCGAGGTCAAGATATTGTAACGGACTTGATACAATTTTTGGATAAAAACCATAGCAGCTGAGAGGGTGGACGACATACACGTAGTGACCAGTACGTGAAAAAATCAGAAAAAATCTGGTCAATTAAAGAAGTTTTTACTATTAAGACAAAAACATTTTTTTTCAGCCTTCGTAGGAACCCTTAATTTTCAAAAATAAGGTCTCTACAAAGTTGTAGGGTCCACCCTCTCTGCTGCTTATGCATATATGGCCGTTAAAATCTCCATTTATAAAGAAAGAAATAAATTTAGAAAACGCTCTTCACCGATGATATTTTTAAAAAGTAAATTACTATTTGCATATTGATGTTTAAATTTCGAAACAGAATTTGGTATTTTTTCATCATAGTACAGTAGGCCCAACTTCATGAAATTGAGCAGTGATATCTTGCTCTGCAAAGGGTTAATGGTCAGTTAGCTATTAAAACTTGCATGTGAATGTGCAAGAATTTCTTTGTCGCCGTAAGCTGATTGGTATCAACACCACGTAAATACATTTGGCCTTGGGTTACAACAGTGCCAGATCTTACTGGCTACAGAGAGGGGGCATCTCAAAAGTCATAATCTACAGCCATTTTACGTCCGAAAAATCAGAGGGCGAAGTCGTTTTTGCTTTCCTAACAGAAGAAGGCGAAGTTTACATTTCTCAGGCGACTTTTACGCCCACTTCGCCTGGTAGCGTGACCCCTGATTTAAATATTTTATAAACATCATAGACAAATTCATCAGTTGCAAGTTACGTAAAGAAGGACTGTGGTGCATATAAACGCTAAAAAAACGTGATTACATACTCTGGTGAGATTTCAGGATACAAAATAGGTGGTAAAGTATTACAAAGTAAATATGATCGTCTTGTCAATAAAAGATCTTGCACAGAGGTACAGGAGATTTGTATATGTTACCCAGATAGCCCACATTAAATAAAAAATTTCTCCATGTGCTTCATCTAAAGTTCTACTAAACATAACTAGACCTAACAGAGCCACACAAAGCCTGACAGGGTCATGTGAAGTCAACAAAGAAAAGACTACAATGTATTTATATTGTAAATTATATTGATGAATAAAAGTCAGACCAAATGAATTTGAAATGATCATTTTTATTTTAAAATTATTTGATAAAACATGCATAAAAATAACATCTCTTTGTTTTTCTCATCAAGTGGCCAAACATATAGTGACAACCATTTTACTTAAATGGTTTTTCTTCAGTATGAATCTTCATGTGCTGTTTTAAATGTCCACTCTGATTAAACATTTCATCACACACTTCGCATTTGAATGGGTTTTTTTTCCAGTATCAGTCCTCCTGTGCAGTTGTAAAACTCCACACTGAATAAACATTTAATCACACACTTCACACTAGAATGGTTTTGCTCCAGTATGAATCCTCATGTGCCATTTTAAATGTCCATTCTGATTAAACATTTAATAACACACTTCACACTAGAATGGTTTTTCTCCAGTATGAATCCTCATGTGCCGTTTTAAATGTCCCTTCCGATTAAACATTTTATCACACACTTCACACTTCAATGGTTTTTCACCAGTGTGAATTCTCATGTGCAGTTTTAAATCTCCACTCTGATTAAACACTTTATCACACACTTCACATTTGAATGGTTTTTCTCCAGTGTGAATGCACATGTGCAGTTTTAAACCTACCATGTGAATATACGTGTTATCACACACTTCACACTTGAATGGTTTCTCTCCAGTATGAATCCTCATGTGCAGTTTTAAATCTCCACTCCGAATAAACGTTTTATCACACACTTGACACTTGAATGGTTTTTCTCCAGTATGAATCCTCATGTGCTCTTTAAAATGTCCACTGTGATTAAACATTTTATCACACACTTCACACTTGAATGGTTTTTCTCCAGTATGAATCCTCATGTGCTGTTTTAAATGTCCACTCCGATTAAACATTGTATCACACACTTTACACTTAAATGGCTTTTCTCCAGTATGAATCCTCATGTGCTCTTTTAAATGTCCGATCTGATTAAACATTTTATCACACATTTCGCACTTAAATGGTTTTTCTCCAGTATGAATCCTCCTGTGCTGTTTTAAAGCTCCACTCTGATTAAACATTTGATCACACACTTCACACTTGAATTGTTTATCTCCAGTATGAATCCTCATGTGCAGTTTTAAATCTCCACTCCGAATAAACATTTTATCACATACTTCACACTTGAATGTTTTTTCTCCAGTATGAATCCTCATGTGCTCTTTTAAATGTCCTCTCTGATTAAACATTTTATCACACATTTCACACTTAAATGGTTTTTCTCCAGTATGAATCCTCATGTGCTGTTTTAAAGCTCCACTCTGATTAAACATTTTATCACACACTTCACACTTGAATTGTTTATCTCCAGTATGAATCCTCATGTGCAGTTTTAAATGTCTCTTCTGACTAAACATTTTATCACACACTTCACACTTGAATGGTTTTTCACCAGTGTGAATTTTCATGTGCAGTTTTAGATCTCCACTCTGATTAAACATTTGATCACACACTTCACACTTGAATGGTTTATCTCCAGTGTGAATCAGTGCGTGCTGTTTTAAATGTCCACTGTGATTAAACATTTGATCACATATTGCACACGTGTATGGTTTTTCTCCAGTATGTATCATCATGTCCGTGTTTAAATGTCCACTATTAGTAAATTTTGTACGACAGACTTGACAGTTAAATGCTTTATCCTGTATGTATCCCCAGTTTCAAATCTCCATTCTGATTAAACATTCTATCAAATACTTCACACTAATATGGGTTTTCTCCATTATGCTTCTTCACGTACCGTTTTAATCTTCCACTCGGATTAAATGATTTATCACACACTTCATCCTTAGACCCTAAACGGTTTTTTCTTCAGTATCTAGCATTCTGTGCTTCTGCAGTGTTCAACGTAGATCAAACACATTTTTCACTAGCATATACATGTGCTCATTCAACTTATACTGTTACGTACAAGACTAGTCAATTTATAGTTGTAATGCGCCATGTTTGTACTGAGTTCTGGGGAATAGTCCATTTTCCATACAGGAGGATACTGGAGCAACTATCCTGCTCGGAATCATAACGTGCCAAGGGGGTGGGGGGGTGGGGTGGACATTTAAAGACAGTGCCCTAATATTAATGTAATCAGTATTTCAATATAAAGACATACAGAGTAATGCGCAAATAATAATAATAATAATAATAATAATAATAACAACAACAACAACACTGCTACCACTAATAATAATAATAATAATAATAATAATAATAATAATATTTCTTGTCTAATGGGTCCCACATTGTTTGTTTCGATGCAAGATTATATGATAAGGACAATTGTTTATTTGTAACATCCGCCATGTTCATCCTGAGTTCTGGAAGAGTCCATTTTCAAGCACTGATCCAATTCGAAATCGTAGTGTTCTGCGTGTTAACATAGCCTGCATCGTCTTTAATTATCGTTCTATTTACATTTAAAGGCACAATAGTGCAGAGTGTCTGTAATTTTATGACTTTTACAGATCATGAAACTAATGACATGTGTCGACTTAAAAGTTGAAACAATTCACAAAATATAGTGTTTGTGAAGATTCAATTAGATAATTGTTAAATAAACGAGAAAAAAAAAAAAATTAATTTTTGTGGGGGCCCGCTTTAATTGAAACTTGTAGGTCACGAACTGTTACGCAAACCACACGTGACCACAAAAATGGACACGTCATCTTTGTCCAATGGGCGGGTTATGAGTTACCTGGTTCTAATTTAAATATATACTACAAACAGAAATGGCGAACGCACGAGAGAGTAAAAAACGTAAAGGTCGCCCGCGCTTTTCGCTTTCCGAAAAGAAACATCGAAAAGCTGTCAGAGAAATGGAACGGGACTTATCAAGGATTCGTCTTGTGGACCAGTTTGTTCAAGTTCAATTGCCCACTGAACTTAAACACAAAGACACGGTGATCTCATTCAAGAGCGCTCTTAAAACTCACCTATTTCGACTGCAAGAACAGATATAAAGACCTAATAATGTTTCCTTACCTTCAATATGTACAGCATGTTTTCTGTTTTTTAATTTCGTGGTATTTTTTTTTTTTTATATTTCTAATCATATCATTATATTGTTTTTAAGTGTTGTCAAATGTTGTAAAGCGCTTAGAGCTTCTAAAGATCAGGCGCTATACAAAGTCCTCATTGTTATTATTATTATTATGGAAATGTGAATTCTCATGTGCCTCTTTAAATGTCCACTCTGATTAAACATTTTAGCACATACTTCACACTTATATGGTTTTTCTCCATAATGAATCCTCATGTGCAGTTTAAATTTCCACTCTGATTAAACATTTTAGCACACATTTTACACGTATATGGTTTTCCTCCGGTATGTATCCTCGTACATAGTTTTAAATCTCTATTCTGATTAAACATTTTATCACAGAATTCACGCTTATATGGTTTTTCTCCAGTACAATGCTGTCGGGCATTTCTGCCCACGTAAGGTTTCCGTCTCCAGTGTTGAAGCAAAATGCATACCGAATTCGACCGATTTACGAAACTAAAATACTGCAATACTTACCATTTGAAAAGAGGCAATTGTCGCCGGAATATTCTATTCAAAATAACATTAATTTTGGATACACGGGATAAACCCACGTATTTCCATCACTCGCTATATGTCGGCCTATTCTGCGCACAGCTTTGAAGAGATGTAATGTTTATCCATCAGGGTATATAAATGAAACACATTAATTTGGATTGTTTCTGTCAGCATTTCAGTGGAGTAATAAGGTCAGGTTTATAGCTTGTTTTATAAAATATAATGTGACAATGCCAATAAATGGCAAGAGATATTAAGCAAACTAAACCGATTTTGTTCCAAAAATTAGTAAAATTCAACATTTTATAAAAAAATAAGCTATTATGTGGAAGAGAAAAAAGAATGAATAGAATGTAATGAGTTTACAACGTCTTGTTTATGGGTAAATATTTCTAAAGAATTTAGAAACAGACTATACACCAGGGAATGTCTTGAGAATCCCATTCTAGAGGCAAGGTGACACGTTGGGTAGCAGACGATATTGTAAGTGCCAGAGAACTTGTTGCAAAACTGGAAACTTGGACTAAGATGCAGAAGTTTTCTAAGGTATACATTTCCATATTTTAAACAATGCATTTATTTGTATGATTCTAAAAGATACATAGTAAATAGGATTTTCTCGGTTACAGGTTCACGAAGGTCATGGAGTGGGTCTTGATGTTGACATTTACAAATCACATTGTCATATGCATTTCGATTCGAAATGTTGGATATTTTAGTACACTTTATGTATATCTCTTTTCTTAATTAAATTACGATCGTTCTTTCTTGATGCAAAATGGATTTTTGACCCAAAATAACACGTGATCCAATGTTTACAGAAAGGACGTATCGTTGCGCGGAATTATCCGACTCGAAGAATTGGCCAACATGGCGGGTACTCACATGCAGTTTGAAATGTCCAATCTGATTAAACATTTTATCACACACTTCACACTTATATGGTTTTGCTCCATTATGAATTCTCATGTGCAGTTTCAATCTTCTAATTTGATTGCACAATTTATTACACACTTACGATTGATATGGTTTTTCTCTAGTATATATTCTCAAGTGCAGTTTCAAATTTCCACTCTGACTAAATCTTTCCTCACATACTTCACAGTTAAATAGTTTTTCTCCGGTATATATTCTCATGTGCAGTTTATGAAATCTCCACCTCTACGAAACATTTTGTCACATACTTCACACTTAAATGGTCTTTCTCCAGTAGGTATCATCATGTGTAGTTTCAAATCTCCATTCTGATTAAACATTCTATCACACGCTTCACACTTACATGGTTTCTCCCAGTATGAATCCTCATGTGTAGTTTTAAATTTCCACTTTGATTAAACATTTTATCAAACACTTCACACTTATATCGCTTTCTGCAGTACGAATACTTATGTGCAGTTCTAAATTTCCACAGGGGCCCCAAGTGGCCGAGTGGTCTAAAGCGCTCTCCGTTACGGATCACTGCCATCTCACCTCTGTCTGCGTGGATTCGAGTCTCAGATTTGGCCAATGTGGGTATGTGAGAAAGCTTGCCAGTATCATCTCGTTGGTCGGTGGTTCTTTCCGGGGTTTTCCCGGGTTCTTCCTCCACCATTAATACTGGCCGCCATATATAGCCTATCGTGTGCTGAAAAATGGCGTTAAACCCCACAACAACCAAATTTCTACTCTTATTAAACATTTTATCACAAACTTCACACTTAAACGGTTTTTTCTCTAGAATGCATTCTCATATGGAGTTTCAAATGTTCACTTTGATTAAGCATTTTATCACACACTTCACTCTTATATGTCTTTTCTCCAGGATGAATCCTAATGTGCCGTTTCAAGTTCCACTATTACTAAATGTTGCATCTCACACTTAAAACTTAAATGGTTTTTCTCCAGTATACCTTCTCATGTGCACTTTTCAATGCCCACTCTGATTCAACAGTTTAGGTGGCACGTACCAGTTTCTTCAATTGGTCCCTTGCAAATTTCTTAACTTAAGACTATGTTGTGACCTTTTCAGCTATTATTGTTTATGAATTAAAGATATGGATATATTTGTGAATTAGATGTTTCGAGCTTGTGTTGTTCTTGAAAGTGATGTCAGGCTAGTATACTTTCCATAGTTACTCTGCAGTATGTTGGTAGTGAAATATCAATAGTTGGCTAAGAGGAAGATCTAGACTCCCATAGCAGTAAACACATGGGTTTGGGGGGAAGAAGAATATCTCAAAAACGGCTTGGATGACAACTATTTTCAATTGCATTAGCCTGTTTAGTACACACTGTTTTGCAGAAGTGTCAGTTAGGAAAAGGGCTTGTTTTTGCACTGTGAGCATACGATGGTGTCAAAAATGACCTTTGGACATGAAAACTGTAAGTATAAATGTGGGGTTGAGATGCATAAACTTCTTCTGCTATGAACTGCCATTGACTTCTCTGGTCAAGTGGATAATATTCTTATGCTTTGTTTTAATATAAGTATCCAAATATGGACCTTTTTAACCTCACTTGTGTATTTGATTTTTTATGACTTTTTATACTAGGTCGCTGATTGCGGCATCAAATTTGTTGTTGGGGTTCATCGGAGGACTTTCCTTGCCAAAAGAAGGTGTAGTTGGGTGGTCTGTCAGCCAGTCTGGTCGGAGGAGTCATTCCTTGCCAAAAGAAGGTGGTCCTCCGTTCCAGCTTGCAAAACGAAGAGCTGGAGTCTTCTTTTCTCTTCTTTGAGACTTGCCTGGTGGGAGTTTGTAGCCTGCTTGTCGAGATAGTTCCCTAAGCTCCACGCACCCAGTGAAGCAGGCAGGCCATGGCGGGACAGCACCTTACTGTCTGGTGGCTGCCCAGCTTGAGGCGGGCGGTAGCTGTCCAATGAGACATGGCGGTCTCTCCCACCGTCGGAAGCAACCCCTGGCGCCAAGCTCTACGCCAATCGAGCTATTGCTTATAACCGGTAAACTGCTGCTTCCCGTATTGTGCCGGCGCCTTACGACGACGCTGGAGTGTCCTCTCCAGTGGAGCTACAAGCCTGGGCAGGGTATATGGAGAATCAGCTGTTTCCATGCAGCAGATCCCCCCTCTAAATGCAGCTGGTGTTCCCAACTAACGACAAATGCCGATACAACTTATGGAGTTCCAGGAGTTGGTTTTATTATATATTATTTCCTCTCCGGTTCTTTTCCCATTTTTAAGGCATGGAGGAAACAAGTTTTCTTTCTCCTAGATGAGCAACCATCCAAGGTTTACGAGCCCCATCTACCCGAAGCGATTGGTTTTAAGGCGCCAGTGACCGCCTTCACCCCTTCTCCTGTTAGTGGAAACACGGTTCGCCGGACTTAGAAGCTAAGCCACTCGCGAAGGCCAGGAGCTGGATTTTAGTTGACCGAGGCGATCAGAGACGCAAGCAGTATGGGGCATTTCTGGAAAGTGGGGCGCTTGTCTCCCATTCTTACCCCGGCAATGTATAAATGGACCACAAGTATATCTTATATAATCATATTATATAATCATAATAATATTTATATAATCATATGTGATAGTTCATATATATATAATATATGTAGTTAATCAAATCATATGTATATAATCATCTTGAAACAGTCCTTAAGGACTACTAATTATATGGTTTATTTATTAATATTATTCTGATTTTATTTTTATATTAAACAAACATTTATAATATAATGAATTCCGAAAATATTAATGTTATTATTTCTGCGATTAAAATATTACAACATAACGGTATAAATATATCTGATAATCTTAATCCTGAAAAAATTCTGTCTGACTTTGAATCATTAGAACAACGGAAATATTTTATTTTAACAAGTTACCATCTAAAATTAAATTCAAAAAGTTTCTAGCATTCTTTGAAACAGTCTAATAACAGTTACAGGAATCAGGTAAATGTTTAAACTCTCAAATGTATTGACAAAATTAAGTTAGATTATCTTGAATAACTAAAAAAATTATTAACTTTGCGTGAAGTCAATAGACTTGTGGGAAAATTTTCCCCCAACCGAACATGAAGATAACGCTAAACAATTACCCATGCGAGAAGTCTATTTCAGTTACTTATAATAATTTTTATTCTATACTTTTTTGCCAGTAAAAAAAAAAAAATTCATTAATAGACTCATATTTTTTTTTTTTGTTTGTCTGCTACTGGTATATGATATGAATTGGTTAATAAGCTTTTTTTACTGATAATATAATATATATCCTCCTATTTTGCATGTCTGTAAATTGTTTGAATCTGATGTCATCCTTGATAATGTAACAGGATTAGTTGCTGTGTAGCTACGTAGTATTAAGCGTTAAAATTGGTTCAGAGATTTCTCCACCCGGTGGTTTTAGGGACTGTTCTTCCCGCCATCGTGACAGACGCGAAGGTCATTGTCTACTACGTTTGAAAGATCAGTCACAGCACCATCAATTACATTCAATAAGGATGTATTATCGTTATGTCGGGATTATTCTCCACTCGCCATAAATTGTCAGTAGACCTGGCAGATTATAAGAATAAGAATAACCCGGGGGAGCCACTTTTATTTGGCGGTTAATTATAGGGATTTAAGTAAGAAAATCGCTGAAAGGTTAGTAAGTTTTTTGCTGGTTTAGCAAACATTCGGCATCAAATTGTATTATCTGCTTGTTTTTATGTGAATAACCAATAAATTCATTTATATATGTATAATGAGCAGATTTGATTCTTCAATCAGAATCCATATGCATCAATTTTATTTTTAATTATAATCGCTAGTCCATTACACGTAGAATGTTTTATTTTAGTAATGATTATTTAGAGTTTAATGTCTACTCGTTTAGTTGGTAATGATTGTCTTTGTTCGATTAGTTACAATAGATGTTGATAATCAGAGCATGGATATTTGCCATTTGTATATTTTTATAATTTGAACAAAATTTCAATTCTGTTATTGTGATATGCAGTATATAAATTAGGAGTGGTACTGATATTTTGCATTTATTGTATGTATACAGTATTGATACGTCTTTTACTATATTTGTTTTTTGATAAATCACGTTGCGTATTTCTTTAATTTTGAATTGAACCCATCAATTTGGTAGGTTTGCTGATACATATGCTGTGTGTAGTGTGAGATGTAGCGTGATAAAATATTGTACATGGTATTTCTTAGGAATACTACAGAATTCCGGTTTAAATTCGTTGAAGTTCAACGACAAGTGAAACTGGCAGAGTAGCTGTCATTGTTAGTTGTATAAGAATGGTTAGAATTGGAGGAGGAACTAGCCCGTTGAATAAGATTCCAACATCTCTCACTTACCAATGTGTAGCTCCAAGGGTCGATTCTTATGTAATGGGAAAGTGAATTATTTGACCATATAATTGTTATAATTTGTTATTTTACACTTCAGTTTTTTTACTTAATCTTTAATGCTGCATGCTGCTGGGGGCTTGGAGGAAAGTTACAACTTCACACTCCACCAAACTTGATGATATCATAGGCTTTTTGATAATTTAAATTAGTACGGAAGCACCCACCTCCAATCCCCACATTAAACCTCATAGTGGGGGCAACCTTTTACCTTAATATTAAATATTTAGGCTAAATCTGGTTTCACATAATAATTAAACTTTGTTTTTATTACTTGAATATTTTCCTGAATACTATTTGCCCAATATTTTACGAATATGACAAGTTTAATTGAAGTTAAGTATCATAATAGCAGCAGCTACCGCCATTACAACCACCAGTACGACGTTTCAAACTGATTTATAAAGAAAATAAGCATATATGGCCGTTAAAATCATCCATTTATAAAGAAAGAAATAAATTAGAAATGTACATTCACCGATGATATTTTTAAAAAGTAATTGGAATTTGCATCAGATAGTTTTTTTCGAAAGTTAAGTGGTCGTTTTCATATAGTTAGTAGGCCAAATCATGAGATGAGAGTCTATCTTGCTAGCGATATTTTAATGGTCAGTTAGTCTAAAATTCATGTGAATGTTTAAGAAATTTTGTGCCGTAGCTAATTAGTATTAGTGTAGTAAATCATTTCGATTGGGTTAAACAGTTGTAGATCTTACTGGCTTAGAGAATAGCATTCTAAGTTCATATCTAATCATTTTACGTGTAAAAATCAGAGGGCGAAGTATTTTTGTTGTCTAACATGCAAGCATTAGCTACGTTCTCAGGCGACTTTTAGCCCTTTCGCCTGGTTTGTTGACCCCTGCGTAAATATTTTATAAACTGTTAGACAATTCTATAGTTTTATTTACGTCAGAAGAAATGTGGCATTATAAACCTTGAAAAGGTGATACATCTCTGGTGAGATTTCGGATTTTGTATGGTACCTCTGTATTAAAAGTAAATATGATCGTCTATCGCAAAAGAATTCATAAGGTACAGGAGTTTGTATATTTAGCAGTTAATCACATTGTTTAAAAAATTTCCCATGACTTCATTTTAAGTTCACTAAACATAAACGACCTACAGATTTCACAAAGAGCTGAGGGTAATTGAAGTCAAGAAAATAGACTATAATGTAATATGCGTAAAGATCTTTGATGAATAAAACTTCATTTTGATGAAGTGAAATGATTTTTTTATTTCGATTATTGATGAACATGCATGAAATGGCATATTGATTTTTTACAGCAAGTGCCAACAGTAAGATCAACCATTTATTTAAATGGTTTTTTTTTTGTGAATCTTCAGTGCTACCAGAATTAGAACATGATTAAACTTTCATGCACACTTCGATTTGATGGTTTTTTTTTCAGTATCAGTTTCATGTGCAGTTCCAAACTCCACACTGTAAACATTTAATAAATCTTCACAGAGAATGGTTTTGAGTCCATTTATCCTCATTGCGTTTTAATGTCCCTTCTGATTAAACATTTCGGATTTCCTTTACACTAAATGTTTTTCACTAAGTATGAACCGATGTCAATTGTAAAGCTCCACCTGATTAAATATTGATGCTATCCTGCCATGTGCAGCAAATAAACCCCAACACATCTTCACACTTGAATGTTTTTTCTCCAGTATGAATCCTCATGTCTCTTTTAAATGTCCATACTGATTAAACATTTTGTCACACTTTACCGATAAAGGTTTTTCTCCATATGCATCCTCGGTACCTTTTTAAAGTCCACTGCATTAAAATTTTATAACACATATTGCATTGAATGGGTTTCACCAGTGTGAATTCTCATGTGTGTTTTCGATCTCCATCTATGAAAATTTTATGCAGAATTCAATTTGAATGGTTTTTGCCAGTATGAAAAATCATGCCATATTGCAAGTATCTTCGATTGACATTTTATACACCTTCATTTTTGAACAAATTTCACCAGTGTGAATTTCCAGCTGCATTTGAATTCTAGTGTGTTCACATTTCTACTTTCTGGATGATCAGTTGATCTTTTCCAGTATCATCATGTCGCTTTATCTTGCAAGACCAAGTAACGTTGTGGCAACGTCGACGTTTTCATGACAGATCTCACTCTCTCGTCCATCAATGATATATGCTGCACTTCAAAAATAACGCCATAATACCATTGTTAACAAAACCACGTCGATCTAAAAGTCCATAATCTGTATTATCTGCTTTTAAAAGTCAACCTTCGACTTCAATAAATGCTTCAGTGGGTAAGAAATATCTGCTTGTGTCTTGAACTTGTATCTCAATTCTTCTACCCTCGTCAGGTACACGTGCGTCATAAGAATAATATTGATAATCGCGCACAGATTCATCTTTTAAAACTGGTGCATCCATGTCAAACGCGGGATCAGATATACGCTTGAACATATTTATTATTATCGTCTTCGTCTAACACGAAGACCGCTTCCTGCTATCAGACTAGCGGATATATATTTTTTTCTTTTTCTAACCCAACATTAGTGTTGGTAGCCAACTCTGCTAGTTTTTGATTAGCAGCTTGATTTATTATTTTACTGACATTTGCGAGCATCACTTCAGTGCTCGCCAGTTTCACTGGTTGAGGTTTTCGTCGTATTAATCGCGCTAGTCTATTCTTGATTGCTGAGAATGCTTTGCTAGCAACATCACCGACAGCGCCAATACCTTTTTCACGAACAACATCAATAGCTTTCATTGATAGTTGCTTTGCAAGCGGTATTGCTTTTGGGGCTATCCTTCTAAATAGACCTTGAACAACATCACCTAGTCCATCTCCGTAGGTCCTTTTGTATACTGGTAATCGTAAATTTATTACCCTGACCATGGTTGGTCTATGAGTATTGTGTATGATCGTATTATTATTAAGCGATTTTATCACTAATTGTATCTAATTACATACTTAGTCACTATGATAATTGTCACTAATTTCATTAATAAGGGATCGATAAACACCAATATCCATAACACCACCTGTAAATAATCGTTGACAAATATCAGCTGATTCATTAATGATTTCTGGTGAATTATTGCCAGCTCGTTTTCCTCCAATGAGAATTTCTAGTCGATCAACATCAGCAAGGACGTTATTGGGACAAGTAATAAGGCCACTCCCTAAACCACTTCCAGTGGCACCGGGATCTTGATATTCTTCCTCTGTTGTTTTAACTGGTTGTCGTGGTGATTTCAATCGTTCCCTCATTTCTTGTCGTTGTTGTAGTTGTTGTGGTTGTGGATAATCACGAAGTGATTGAGGAAATTGTTGAGCTTGTTCTGCAAGTGTTTTTACTGGTTTCTGTAATTCAAATTGTTTAGCTTTTTCGATATGTTTATATACAGCCTCATCAAATTCATTAAAATTAACAATATCTTCATTAGATCTAATTTCTGGAATACCAGTAGCGATGCGATATACATCCTTGATCGAATTGGCAGAGCTTAGAGATTTAACATGTTCTGGTTTTACATATTTTTGTCTTTCATGATATCCATACGCGGCAATATCAAGTAATTGATTTGAGTCCTTGATAGCAGCAATACCTTCAGGTGTAAATTTATCTATTATTTTGATTCTGGTTCTTGGTTTAGGTTGTGGTTGTGGTTGTGGTTGTGGTTGAGACCCAGGTTGAGCTGCTTGAACACGAACAGCAATATCAATGTAATGTTTCAAGAGCTCTTTGTGTTGCCTCAGTTGCTGTAACAATTTTCTTTGTTGGTTCGACAATCGATTTAAATAATTGTTCTGCACCTTTTGCAAATTCTTCATGTGTTTGCTGACGCGCTTGTAGTTGTTGTTTAACTAAATCACGGACGGGTAAATATTTTTTGATTGCATCTAGTCGCTCTCGAGCTAATCTAGCTGAGTGTGGTTCTCCAATCATTGTTGATAATATGTATAATGGCTGTTTAATTACAGCAGCAGAGGGGGTGAACGACCAACGTTGAGTGACCAGCGCGTAAACGAAACAAATAAAAACTCGAGTCAGAGAAAAGTAACAAAATGAGCTAACTAGGTTGTGGTTTAACGTTATTGACCTTAGGATTTCCTTTTCGTAGGAAGGATTATTTTTCATAAATAAGGTCTCGAACAAAAATGGTCTGTTGACCCCCTCTGCTGCTGACGCACTAAAAAAAACATTTGTCTAGAACGCTAAAGAAAGCAATAAATTATTCGTCCAATCAACTTCAACCTATTGGAACATCAGCTTGTGGATATTATTGCGAAATGTTTATTAAACAGATGTCCGCGAGTTCGAAAAACTCTGCCCCAGATTTTTTAAAATTTATTTTACAGTTTGACAAGCATCCTTCTCACGCCAATGATGAGATTGCAATTAATTATAAATAATTGTGCCAATTTTATCTAAATTACAAGTATATAATGTCAACATATTGTCTCAAATGTAAAACTAGAACAGAAAATATCAATGAAACAACAGAAAAAAAAAACAAAGAACAACAGGATGATGCTGAAAAGTATTTGCGCAATTTGTGGAAAAAGAAAAAGTATGTTTTTAAAGAAATTGACCAGAGCTGGATGTACTGACGTTGTCAGGGACGTTATTTTAGTAGACGATTGATAAATAATGATATGCAAGTGCGATTCTGACAGAGATTTATGTCTCGAGCAAAATAAAATTGTCACATACTGTCAACAATGTAACAACAGAGAAATAATTGGAACAGGTATAGACATACATAAAGTAATTGGCAAATTGCCGAAACCAAAAGGCGGTTGGACATTGCCAGGCCATAAATACACTGGACCTTATAATCCGCTTGATAAACAACTAGATGAAAATGATAATCCGCTGCCAGGACAAGAACCTTACAATCAAGTTGATGAGATAGCAATGCGCCATGATATCTGCTACCGTGATCACGAAAACTCAAAATCAGACTGTGATAAGGTAATGTTGGACGAACTTCGTGATATGAAACCGATAAATATGCGAGAAAGGGTTGACCGAAAGTTGGTGCAGGGTTTTATTGGAGCAAAAGATAAAATTCGGGCTTGGAAAGCCTCGTCTCGGAGAGTCTCGACTTGGAAAGCCTCTTCTTGGACAATTGTATGATGATCTTGAAGCGACAACGTCGCTAGCGTCAGAGCTACACAAACCTAAACCGCGACGTAAAGTTGTCGCAAATGCCGTTGACGATATCTGGGCGATAGATTTAGTTGATGTGTCAAATCTAGCTGAATTTAATGAAATAAGAGATATCTTTTTAATGTCATAGATGTTTTTAGTAAATATGCTTTTAGTGTGCCAGTTTCAGACAAGACAGGAACGTCAATAACTGATGCGCTAAAACAAATAATAACAACTACAGAAAGAAAACCAAATAGAATCTGGACTGATCATGGAGCAGAATTTTTTAATAAAAAGTTCGAGCAGTTTTTGCTCCAAAATAACATCAAAAAATATGTTACAGGAAACGAAGGTAAAAGCGTTGTCGTCGAGCGATTTAATCGTACACTAAACGAAAAAATTCGTAAGTATTTATCAGCTAAAAATACAAATAAATATATTGATAATTTACAAAACATTGTTGACGAATACAATAACACGAAACACCGAACCACTAAAATGTCGCCAGATGACGCAATTAAAAATCCGATATTGGCGAACGAAAACATGTACCGCAGACATAAATTTAAAGTTGGTGATCGAGTTAGAATTTCTCTAACGAAAAAACATTTGAAAAAGGATTTACTCCGAACTGGAGCGAAGAAGTATTTGTTGTTGATAAAGTACTTTTAACAATACCTGTAACATACGCGCTAAAAGATTTATTAGGTGAACCTATAACTGGTAGTTTTTACGAGCAGGAACTTCAGAAAACTTCCCAAGACGTATTTGTTATTGAAAAAGTTATCCGAAAACGCGGCAACAAAAGTTTAGTTAAATGGAGAGGATATAGCGATAAATTTAATAGCTGGGTGCCAACTAAGTCGATACAAACTTAGAATTTTCCCAATTTTGTGCAATAATGTTATTATAAATTTGTTCGTATTTCACAAGTACAGATTTACATTTGATAGTTTTACATAACGAAATTAAATGTAATTTTCTTGAATTATCAACTGGCATTAAATTAAATATTTTAACAAAAATAAAATCATATTTTATATTTCTTTGATGACCAGTTATTTTCAGATTTAAAAAAGGTTTGATAAGCTGCCAAAATATTTGTTGTTCAGCAACAGTAAAATTAAATTTTATTATTTTTTTTAGCAATGTGATATTTAACATTATATCGTCCAGTTGTTGGTCTGCTGTAATTTTTTCTGTCAGCGACAGCAACTACTTCATCATCGTCATTGTTGTCGTACAAAATATCATCTTCGCTATAACCAGCAGATTTGTCGTTAGTGATTGGCAAAATTACTTGTAATTTTGTGGCGATATAATCTTCTGAATATATATCAGCAAGTCTTTTCATCAAGTTCACATTATAATATACTTTTATCTAATTTATAATAATAGTGGCCAACGAAACGAAATCTCCCGATGTTAAATATCATCAAAAAGTTAATATATTAAATTACAAGGAACTAGCCGAAGCAGTTCGAAAATGTCTGTCGGGTTATAGTGCATATTTGGTTAATTTGAATATAATGCAAGGCGAGTCTGATAAAATTCTCCTAACAACGGCAGAAAAAAATAAACTTAATGAAAATTCATTTTTAACATTAAAATTTGATAAAGATGATATTTTGATGTTTGCACATAATTGTTTTACTAAAACCGAGCTAAGAAACATCATTGATCGTCATATCTGAAACTAAATCTATCAAATGTCAACATTGAAGTTGCCGATTTGTGTACGCCGTCAGCTACATCTTTTATTCTAGCTGGATTAATCTTATGATATATTGCAGCGGTTGTGATCAATTTAAATTTTATTTCTTCTTCAGTCTCCAGATTTGCTGAAATAATTGATGTTTTGGGATTTTTAAAATTATTCCCACCACCTATCCCTCGTCTAGTGTTTTCTTGAAATGTAACTAGATCTAAATTTTCAATGCGATTATCGGATTTAATTTTGTTAATATGATCGATAACTAAATTATTTGGAATTGTGTTATTATAATTTTCATAAATAAACCTGTGATTTACAATTAATTAAATGTGTTTTAATTTCTCTAACTTTTATAAGTAAAAAACCATCTTTATCAAAATTTCCAACAACTTTTTTATTTATTTTTTTTTTAATTTTTATTTTTTTTTTTTTTTTTTTAAATTTTTTTTTTATGTCAAATTATCCCGCGATCATTTGCCTCATATAAATCAAATACTGGATGAGGTTGATACTCATTTTGCAATGATAAATTTTCAATACCGTCAACAGTAATCGAATTATTGACTCTATAGACTCTTTGTCCAGCTGGAATTTCATCGCAAAACAAAGTATAAATAAAATCGTTTCTAAACATTTTGATGATATCTGTATCATCTCCTTTTACTGAAATTATCATACCAGCCGGAGTTGGTTTTCCTACAGATGTTTCAGATTTTATACAAATAACCGAACCAAGTGCATTTGCAGCATACAAGTTGTACTTTGGGTGAACGTGATAAGTTTCTTGCTCTTCCGCTGTCATTCTGATATATCTCAAAATTTCTGTCATTATACTATAGGGGTTTTATATCTCTAATTGAAAAATAAGTACAAAAAATCAATCAAATATACAAATACTATACATAATGTTAAAATTGCGCGATATTGCTAAAAAGAGCATTATCAAAACAGAAAAAATTGCTAGTGCATTCTCAGGATACGACAACAGTTACAAATTTGATGATCAAAATGTTTTAGCAAATTTTAACTCTACAAATTTATATCATCTTTTACAACAGGTTGTATCTAAGGAACTTACAGCTCACAAAAGTATCAAGCTAATAGTTCAATATCATACGATTTTATCAAAGTTACATGCAGTCGATAAAGATATATTTGATATAATCTTTGAAAACACAAGTTTCGACAACGAAATTTCAGAACCATATCTAACAGCTAAATCACGAAAAATATTAACTGGAACAAATATTTCCTCTGTAACCGTTGATATACACCAAGAAATAAATCAAAAATTGGAGGAATTTACTTCATCTGGGTCAGGTTGGAAATTTGAAATGATAAACGAAGTTTTAATTCATACAGCAAAATATAACGTACTTCGAGGTAGCGGCGCTAATAGCGTTGGGTACGTTGATCTTCCAAAAAAAAAAAAAAATGCTGTATAAATGTCAAAAACAACGACGATCAATGTTTTCGTTGGTCAATTTTGTCGGAGAGACATCCACAGAGTGAGAACAGTGATAGAATTGAAAAGTATTTGCCATACAAAGACGAACTAGATTTTAACCGAATAACTTTTCCAGTGGCAGCAAATCAGATACCAAAGTTCAAAGTTGAAAAAAAAACAAAACAATATTTCAGTAAATGTTTTCGGACTAGATGAGAGAGAAAATGTTTACCCAAGATATATTTCAGAGACTGCTACACAAAAGGCAATACATTTATTATTTTATCGAGGACATTACGTTTGGATCAAAAACTTTAACGGTTTAGTTGGCGGACAGTATAATAAAAATAAAAATAAGCAATATTTCTGTTACAGATGTTTGCAGGGTTTTTCTAAGAATGAGAAACTACAGGAACATATTAAACACTGTATCAACTTTCAAAGAATAACAATGCCCGGCGAAAAAGAAAAAGTCTTAAAATTTAAAAAAACATGATCATAAACGAAATATATCTTCCGATATTTATGCCGATTTCGAGTGCCTACACGTTCCAGTCCCTGACGCTGAAAATAATCCTAATAAATCGAGTACAAGAAAAATACAGCAACATGTTCCTTGCGGAGTAGTTTATAAAGTAGTTTGTTGCGTAGACGATAAGTTTTCATTTCCGATTAAGTTATATAGATGTAAAAATAGTGCATCTGAAAGTTAATTGTCATATTTGCGAAAAATCTTTAGTAGACCCCAACGGAGTCCGTGATAAAGTGCGCGATCACTGTATTCTGACCGTTCAGTATCTTGGGGCAGCTCATAATAATTGTAATTTAAAATTTCATGCACCAAAATTTATACCTGTCGTTTTACATGACTTTCGTGGCTATGATAATCATATCATTGTAGAAGCTTGTGGCAATTAGGAAATTAAATCTAAACTAAAACTAAATAATAAGATAAAATGTATTCCAAATAATTTTGAAAAGTATATGTCAGTTACTCTCGGAAAATTACGTTTTATTGACAGCCTGCAATAATGGTAGCATCATTAGATGAGATCGTGAAAGATTGTAGCACTTTTAATAATCTGCAAAGTTGCTTTGGTGAAAACTACGTCGATCTGACAAAAAAGATTATCCTAGTTCGTTGCATGATCTACACAACAACTACCCATTTTGTGCAGAGTCAATGATGATAGATTATAGTTTACTATCACCCGAGCAACGAGCCATGACAACAGCAAAAAATTTGATCGTTAATAAGTTAGTTCCAAATTTGCTAAATAAAAGAAATTACGTGATGTACATGGTTTAGTTCTTGAGGTTTGGCACAATATTTTGTTTTCTCAGTTGGAGGTCTTAAAGTGTACTAGGCCTAGAAAAACAAACCAAACCTATTTTACTATAGCCTGACAAAATGAATTTCCACAGACAGAAGCATGATTAATATGAATAAATCCCATATATAATGAATTATTCTATGCCCACAATGACATGAACCTATTTACAACGTTCTATCAAACTTGATAAGAAAAACAGATCTTGGTCATTACCAAATACATCCAATATCTTGATCGTATACACATATGTGCTATTTTTGCTTGAAACAAGATTTGAAAATAGCATTTTAAACATGCTTGGATATTTTTCACGATCATTCTTGTCTTATATCTTGACTAGATAAACATATTTACCAAGTTTTGTCAAAGTCATGAAAACATGCAGTCAATGAGATGCAATATCACCTAATTTATAGCCAAAGTCATCCAATATCTTGATGATGCAAACATATTTACTAAGTTAGATCCAAATGTGATCAGAAATACTCTATTTCAAGTTATAAGAACCTGTGCCAATCTGATGCCAGACCATTTCATTGCTATATATTTTGACCTTGCTCTTAATGAAATTCATTTGAAGTCTTCATGATGTAAACCCATTTGCCAATATTGATTAAAATAATATCATAAATATAGTAGTTACAAACTCATGCAACTAGTTGCCTCTTCAATTGATATTTCATGATATAAGCTTAAACTTCAAGATTAATCAAAACTCAATTACCTGTAATAATATGGCCTTTAGAGTGATAACTGGTTCAGTCAGTCAGATGCAAGACCAAAGAATTGTTCTGAATGGATATCGCCTCTTACTAAATTGTTACAAGATCTCGATGATATAAACCTGTACTGCAAGTTTTATAAAAACTAAATCAAAATTATAGCTTTAAGACTGGTAACAAGCTCAGCTAATCGGATACAAGATCACCTTGTTAATATGCCTTGATATTATTCATTGTAGAATTAGTCTGAAATCTTGAAATAAGCTCATATTCCATGTTTTACTTAAATTTAAGTCAAACAATATGGATGATAGAGTAATACAAATGTAATTGTTAAAGGATGGAAGGATGAATTCTCATACAGAACCATAACATAAGCTCACTTAACCTTATTGCCAGAGGAATTAAAATTAAGTCAAATAGGTAAAATGAACATTTTTACAGTAACTTCATCTCCTTGGACACGGATATTATGGACTTTTTCAACCTTGTATGTAAGACCATTAATTAGTGTTGCCTTTACCCTTGTGAATGTTGCAGGTGACACTCTCAGAATTAGGTTAATAAATGCATACCTGTAGAAAAAATAAACTTATTATACAGAAATTTCATCATAGTTATCATAATTTAGTGTATGTGAGATACAATTGAGAGTTGTACATTAGATCTTCATTAATTCTTGTTAAATTTACTTTCTAAACTAGTTGGGTAAACACTGGTCTCAAAAAAAGGTGAACTTTTAATATTTAAAATTGAAGTTATTTCAACACAAATACAAACTATGTTATTTTCAATATTTCTTTCTTGAATAAAGTATGGGACTCTTTACATAATAAGTTACATTTTAATGACTTTAAAATATTTTGATGTGCGAATACACAAATTATATTTTTTAGATGAGTCCAAAATTTTCGTAAGAAAGAAGGAAGGCCCAATTTAATGAGGATGCAATCACACTGCAGGTTTTACATGATACCCTTGTCAGCCTAATAAATAGCATGTATAGTATATTTAATGAGTTTCCAATCACTTTGTTATAAGATAAAGTTTCACACATATCACAGTTTCATAAAAGAAGACAAAACTGTCATTGTAAGAACTGTTAACAATTATGTTTAATCTTTTTTTCCTGTAATCAAAGCCAGTTTAAAATAAAATCAAACTTGGGCTGGATTCAAACATAATACTTTTCACTTCCTATCTCTTCAATTTTTGCAAACATCGTATAAACTTTCATAATTCATCTGAAACCAATATAAGTTTACCAGTACATTTTACTTTAAACATTAACTCTTTGTATCTGCATTGTATCATTAAAACATAATTGTTTCAATGTAAGATTCTTCAGCGAAAAATTTGGAAGTATTCACTGTGTTACGTGTCAAGTTTCGTACAAAAATAACAAAGAACATAGAGTAACCAGCAAACTTTGTAAATTTAAAAAAACATAATGTATTTCCCTAGAAAAACAAGATAAAGATATGAAGGACTTACGGTTTATGAATCAAATCCAAAAATTAATCCAGTAATTAAAAATATAAGTCCTATCACTAAAAAAGCTCTAAATGAATCAAAGTTTGAAGCCCGATGAACTTCAGAGATGGAAGGCGATGACGTCCACTGTAACATGTTTTATATTGTGGTGTCAACAGTCTCTTGCTGAATCACCAAGACTATAATTCCGGCTTTAGAATTCCAAATAATTTACGGTAAATGTCTTTGTCCAAGAATTCTGATGAGCACAAGTAAAGTCTCCAGGGAAAATAAATTATTTAAAAAAAAATTCTTCGAACTGGCAGCAACAAAATAAACACCTTTGAGCCCGAATATATGATTTACGACTGACTAAAAACACTATGAAACGTCACTTACACTCTAACTACAACGCAGAACGGACCACGTGACAGGGTCACGTGATCACTTAGTCCGAACGACGCAAAAAGATTATATGCCAGCTGTCACGTCCGCTATGGATGAATTCGATTGCACTGAACGGATCTTACTATAAGATTCAATAATAAAAAATAAATCTAAAAAAAAGTTGTTTACAACATAGCTGAAAATTGCTCTGAAATCTAGGTCACCAAAAGATACAATGTAAACAAACTACTGCATGTTTATCAGGCTATAAGGAACTGAACTGAATTTTCTGGAAAATATGTCATATCTAGTGAATAAAGTTATCATTACAATAACATGTAATGGAATAAAATAAAACAAAAAAGAAATTTGAAACTGACACACAAGCATTTAAATTACATATACTTAACATCTGGTGCTGTTATAACTGGTATTTTCAAGTGGAACATAGCCTTATTTAAAAAAGAGAAGTTGATCAAAATTATTCTTTTGCTTTTTATAAACTATCAAAATAAAATTATGTGTTCCTAAAAGGAATATTTTGGGACAAAACAAGGTTCATTGTGGAGCAAACGCCCATTAAATTTGACTTTAGTGTTCTATGAGAAATACCTTTACCAACAGAATCTTTTGTTTGGAAAATGAACCTCTTCCGTTTGGCCAGATGACTAAGTAATGATAAATATCTTAAAAGAACACTATATATGAATACAAATAAGTGTTCTACCTCTCCCTCCCCCCACTCAAGCAAATTCAATATTCCTAAAATTGATTTTAGTTGTGTTAAAAATTGTCTGGTCATAAACACATGTAAAAAATCATACATGTTAATTTCTATTTGTCCAAACTTTGATGAACGTCCATGCCAACTAGATTTTCATTTAAAGTAAGTCTCAGGAGTTAAAGGACTGATTTAACTTTGAACTATTGCTTAAATGGTGTCAAACTCTTTTTATCTGATTTCTGACGCATATAACATTCCTTCAAATTTCTGTTGTTCAGATTTATGGTATTATTGTAATGGTGCTGATGGACGTGACAGTTTGAATGAAAACACTAATCTTGTGGTGTACATGGGAGGTGTATGAAAATTAAAAAATATTACTTTACTTTCCATACCTGCATACAGTCTTGTCATTGACATTGAAAGTCTGTGTTTTTGAATGTTTATATGTCATTGCACATTCTAGCAGGATGCTAATGAATATTGTCATCCGTTTGGGTCTTTCAGGTAGTACATGAATTATTTGGCGCCAGACTAGTATCTCCTCGGCAATAAAGTTCTCATTGCAATGATTATTGCACCCACATGCCACAGAGTTCTTATTTCAATGCAAGTTTAATTGAATGAAGCTGTTCTTGTTTTTACATTGAAATCTGCAACATATGGATTTGAAATTGTCTTCAGATTTTAATACACAAAAAGATTTTCAAACAAGCATTAATATTATGCACATGATGACACTAGCAATTTTGTGATGCTATCATAATAATAATGCATATATTGGAACTGTTTGATAATTTGCATCTTTCTCTGTAATTTTATTTTAATATAATAATACTACAAAGGTTTATTAAGATCCAAAGAATGGTTTACTGAAAACGAAAACTTGCAAAGTCAAATAAAATTAAAAGAATCAACGAAAGATACTAAAATGACAAAAATGCATGAAAATCAGAGCACATACATAATTATGCAAATAAACATCCATAACTGACATTCTTATTAGACTCAAAGTTATTTTGGTGGGGTAGGTGAATGGTGCATAACTGTAAAGACAATATGCCTCTTTCTACAATTTCAGTGCTTTCTTCCATGCTTTAGGTTTGTAATCTAAGTGGCAATTATTGTTGTAGTAGTGGCTGTTTTTGTTGTGTGACAAGTAAAAATTGTAACTTACCTGAATTAGGCATACCAGATGATAGCCATTTCTGTTAAAATCTGGTTGATTGGGAGATCCTTCTCTGCAAGATAAAATTTTAAACAGTCAGATGTCTTGACCTATAAGTTCTTGCTGCAGTCTTTAATTTACTAAAACACCTTTTAAAAGTTAACCAACTATCATTCTGAGTTTCCCTTTCATAACAACTAAATATTTGATTGCATTTATGCCAGTAGCATTTTTCTTACAACAAATGCTGATATCAAGAGAACATTCCCTATGCTTTTAAAACAAAATACAAAGTGATTATTCAAGCAGAAATCTGGACCAGAAAACTGTTGATAGCCTGTTAAGTGTAATGCTCAATAATCACAAGTTTATGAAGATAAAAGATCTACTGGTTTAGAAGCGGATCTACTAATCAAAATATGTAAATCTACTGGTCTGAAATCATGATTGTCAAATGTAATGATTCAAACTTATATCTTTTGGAAAATTTTACTTTTAAATTTGGAGTAATGTAATAGATTCTCATATGGTCAGTTTCAAAACACAAATGTACAAAACTATGCCCAGTTGAATACTAATTAATACTGAGTATACTCTTTGATTTGTTGTGGGCTATGTTTGCTGAAGAAATACTCTAATTTACTTAGGGAATAGTTCAATAAAAGATTCTAATGCTAGCAAATAATTTAACATAATATAGCTAGGTACTCTTATTAATATTCTCTATTTTTAAACCTATGGATTTTTTAAAAATCAGAAGAAAATAAAATTTAAATCAATACACACCTTTCTTTAACTCGTTTCCAAGAAGTATTCTGTATAAATCGTTATCCATTGCTTCTCTTCACGCTTTGGACATATCAGTTGAACTTCTCTGGTAGCAAGACAACTGGCCTTATGTATACTGCTCTAATTATTTAATGCTTTCTACTGCCTTTATTAAGGCTATTAGGCGTGCAGCAGGAGGCTTTCAAGGATGAGCTAAACTTAGCACTCAGCAAGTAGAATGAAACCGTATTTCATGATCAAAGGAAACTTACGCCATGATAATGGCCTGGGGAGAGCTGCTAGGAACCTGTAAACTCAAATATAGCTACACTGGCTCAAAGCATGGCACCTGCTTTCATGACTTGTGTTACTTGTCCAGCTACCATAGTAGACCTATGCAGACTCCATGATATTAAAATTTCAATCACGTTAGATGTTAAAATGCTCATGATCATACCAATATTTTTCAGCATAGACATATTGTTAATGATAATTCTGTGTATACTAAAAACCCATGAGCTATGTCATTTTCTGGCTATCCAAGTGTATGAAATATGTTTTCAATTTGGCACCAATGAATTAGGTGCAAATTTCAGTAACCAGATTTTTAAACTCAGGTCTATAAAATATCAGGTTTCAAACTATTTTAAAAAGTAATTTCTAGCATTCATTGTCAACCAATCCTGGCCAGCCAGAGCCAATTCTATCTATCTATCTATCTATCTATCTATCTATCTATCTATCTATCTATCTATCTATCTATCTATCTATCTATCTATCTATCTATCTATCTAGATATTCCACTCCCATTTCTAGACTGGTTCCCATTCTTCCATCAAATTTGTACATGATGAATGTAGGGAAATACTACTAAGTTCAGGAATATATCTGGGGAATTATCACTAAGAATAATAGCATCCTAATCATCATTTAAGTTAGCATGGATAGAATGTCCTCACATATTGTACAGTAATCGCAATAACTTAGATCAAATACTATCTTAATGATATATTTTTATTGATCCAGAATGTTTTTTCATTACAGAGCATTCTGGACAATAAATTTTCAAAAGTTGGACATGATGATGTATTTTTATTGATATGCAAAACTGAAGAAAAATAATCTTGCCATTTACACAACTGCTGCTAGACAACAAAAATGTCTGAGCTGCACATTAGCTATGGAGGCATCGCAAATAAAATTAGCATGATCTTATTTATGTCATCTCTTATGCAAAGCAGAGACAACTACATGTCTCTCTTGACTATTTCAAAGGAAATTTCGATTATTTTATTAAATTTTGAACTTTGACCTGGAGAGAAATTCACCTATCTTCTCAGATGTGAAGAAGCTTTGGGCCTTGTATTGTTTATATACTTGTAAGGTGCACTGTATTAAAGTGATGGTGCTTGTATGATATGAACAATTTAACCCAAGTTTATAACAACCTCAATCAAGGTAAATTTTGGTGTTCGCATTGTTATAGCAGATGCAGTTGAGAAAAAAAAATAAAAAAAATAAAGTCATACATGTATTCATGAGAGGAATTAATTTTGTTATTTATCTGCAACCAAAATGTATAAACAAAATGCCTGGAAGATAGTAGTGCAATGAATAGTCAACCGTGGGTGTAAACATAATAATATATATTTCTCTAACAGGTGGTGAAGATAACATATATTGTGCACACGTTTCAAGTAATTTTTAAACAAATTGTTCCAAAAGCTACAAATGCTTCTACTGTTAATTTCATAATGCCTAATTACAATACAGGATACTGTCATTTCTTATCATGTAAATATTAGATCTATTCTACGATGCATTTGATAAGTGGATTATTAAAGTATTCGCATTAACAGACCCAATTTAAATTTACATTTTTTCAACGATTTTACCTCAAAATTATTAAAATATACATCAACAGTCCTTTCAAATATTGTTCAATCAACATTCAGTTAGTTTGTTTAATTACTCATTCAGCTGACAAAATATTAGCCAGTGAAAATTATGATGAATTGTATGTGCATGCAGAACTGTCACAAACATCTGTACATTTTATATTTTTTTTCCTTCTGCTCAAATCTGATGAATATATAAAGATTATATCAGTGTACTGCTTTGTCTGATCATATGGATATTTGAAAATCATGTTTAATATTTTCTTGGGTGTGTTTTGATATGCATATGATTGCATAAAAAATATAGAATTTTCAGCTAAGCAAAATCCAATAACTTTGGTAAGAGACTATTAGCAGCAGACAAATGGACAAGAGGGCATTTGACTTTCAAAGATTTTGTTTCAACCAAATTAACGTTAAACTAGTAATTATAATGGTGATTATTTACTTCCTTATTGAGCAATAAAAATATGTAATAAAAAAATTTTCTTCTTTCCACAAAATGTTTAGTTTGCAAAATCGTTCAGATAAGCTGACATTTCAAGGATTTATTCTATGAAAACTATTATTATAGTAAGTGTAGATGCTTAACTTTTCTTCATTGTTTGTAAAATAACGTATTTACTATTAATATTTCATTTTAGCTTGAAAAAGGATGATACCGCTTGTTAACCATGCCAAAATATACAGGGTTTCCCCCAACGTACCTATTTTTAGCAATTATTTAATATTAACCTATTTTATTCTTACCAGCCTTATGTATCTTTCTTATTTGCATAATAAATATTACTTTACTTAAACAGATAAACTGCTTCCGAGACCTAAAACGTTAGAACATTCGCCTTGGATGAGGTCGAGGCATCCCAAAGAATTATACAAATGGTATTAACAGTTGCCTTGCTTGGCACTCAGTATTTAAAGGTTAGTGTTATTACTGGTCAACATGGTGCCCGGATAGTGTGACTGGGTGGAATATGATACTGCATATCTGCAGTATGATCCAACAGTGCTAGACATCGCTATAACCTGCCATGGTGCAGACATCATAGCGATATGCCTGAATCTTTTTAAAGCATCATTAACAAAGCAACACATACACGCACAAACACACACTTAAACAGTTAAGACTACTTAGGGAGATAGTCTTGTTTGCTGTTTAGAAGTACTTATGAATAATATATATCATTACCATTGTTACTCTTGGCCACCAGCTTTGTAATATATATTCCTCTGTGTCTTCACATGTGCACGCTTTATCAATTACCAAGTTTAGGAGAATTTTCTCAGATTGTACCTGTAATTTTAGCAATTTAGTCTGTCTGCTTCCCGTATAATAGATGGTTATTTCTACTAATCCATATTCTTTAATTATATACAACTTTTTCTATTTCACTTTCATACAAGTTTAACTTTCATTCGATAATTAAACTTTCTTTAGAAAAACTAACCATTGTGACATATAAAACATTGAGAAATCAATCTTTCTTCGCTATTTATCATTATCAACCCCTTGTGTGGATACGTTATAGCAGCATAGGAGGTGAAAAGAGCACTTGTCTAGAAGGTTACGTTCGTGCAAATGAAGGTTTCTACGAAGGCTGAAAATACAAGGTCAATAACGTTAAACCGAAGCATCTAACCGACTGAGATTTCTCTAATTGGGTTAGCTCATTTTGTTACTTTATTTTTGACGCTTGTGTTTTCATTTTTGTATGCGTGTTCTTTTACTCTTCGCCCCCATTCTGTTGATTGTCGCCTCCTCTGCTGCTGTAATTAAATGATAATTAAATCAATAATGGAATCTCATACAGCTAAAGTAGCTCGACAGCGACTAGAGGAAATTAAGAAATATCTACCCGTCCGTGATAATGTCAAACAATATCGACAAGCGCGTCAGGGGTTTCAGAAGAAATTTGCAGAAGGGGAAAAACTGTTAAGGCAACTAAAAAATAGCAGAAGGAACTAAACAACAAAAACGATTCAACGAGAATTTAAGGCTGAAATAGCTGTTGCTTAACCAATGTAATAAATACTTGAGGGTATGGACCATGCTTGTGCTGCAATAGGTGATACACCAGAACCAAAACCAGAACATGCAAGAGCCAAGATTAATCTGGTTGATAGATTTATCGAGAAATGTACTGCCTCCATAACAAAATGACCGTGTAGACATATCATCTGCGTATGCCGCGCGCAGTTTTGATAATCGAGAAGCGGTTTGAAACTCAAATATGCTAAATATGCTGTAAGCCATGAAAATTGGCACAAATGGATATTTTATATACTCTACGACGTGGAACAAGCCCGGAATAGTGATACAAGAGATATTACATTTATCAACGGAAAAGAGAACTTGTTGCACAATTACAACAAAAACAACTGCAAAAACGACAATCACAACAACCAGTCCAAACAACAAGAGAGGAGCAGAAAAGTTTGTATGATACAGAGCAACAACCTAAAACGAAAAAGGGATCATAGATTTGTTTTATGCCCGGTTCCACTGGAAGTGGTGTTGGTTCAGGTACCAGGGGAAATGGTCTTATTATTTGTCCCGAAAACATCCTTGCCGATATTGAATGACTAGAAATTTTGATTTGAGGAAAGCGAGCCAGTAATAATTGCCCAGAAATCATTAATGCAGCAGCTAATATTTGTCAGAGATTATTTACAGAAGGTATTATGGATATTAATGTTTATTGGTCCCTCATCGATGAAATTGTTGATGAGGGCATGCAATTAGATACAATGACTAAAATAAGATGATCATACATAATGCTCAACGAGTAATTTCATCAATTAAAGACAACGAAATCGATGCAATCTGGTGACCCGACGCGGCTGGTGCAGGCATAGTAAGAGTAATAAAATTTTTTTTGTGGATGCCAGTGATGGCTCCATCGATCGCCCAAGAAAAACGGTTACCCACTTTAATGGATCAAGGTGGTAAATCAACATTGTCATGGTTGACTATAACCACAGACAGTATTTTAAGTTAAGTTGTTGGTTTATTTACATAGCAGATAGCATCAGAGCAGAATGTTTCTGCACCGCGACATATATTCACCGCATTTCAGGACAAATGCAGCAGAAAGCACACTAACACGAAGTTCAATGATATTTGACACGTTTGGAGTTAGTGAAGTTTCTTTAAGGATAAGTGGGCATCAGGAACCATCCAAAGAAGTATTACTGATTTTTGATCACAATCGTGTAGCACAAGATTATCATCGGTTAATGACATTTATAGGGCGTGATCAGAATATTGAATCTGGTTTCCAGATATCTCAGCGTGATTTTACGGCGTTGTATCCGATCTATTACTTTTCGTTGGAACATTTAGATTTAAACAGGCAATCTGTCGTTGATATACACATTCGAACTCGTGTAGCACGATCACCACCAAGAATACATGGTCCACTAGTTATTCCTTTACCCGATTTTAAACTTCCTGAGCAGAGTAAATTAATCGATGAAAATTTTCAACAAATACTCGACGCATGGCAAAAATCAATTCCTACTCCATCCTCAAGTATAACAACAATCAATACAGTGAATGCCGTCATGTCTAGCCGGGTATTGTAAATATAACATCAGCGATCGCAGTTAATCTAGTATGTGACGTCAGTGATGGCGGCTATCAAGTAGATCTTGAAAAATCCAGCCAGGCCCAGCAAGGATGCATCGTTACGTGTCTAGGCTCGTACAAAGTAACAAAGAGAAGAGGAAAGCCAACAAGGTTTGTAAAATTTAATAAATTTATTTATTTCCCTTGAAAACAAGGTAACAGTATGGAAAAGGACTTTTACGGTTCATGAATCTAATCCAACATTTATTCCTAGAATTTAAAAATATAAGTCCGATCACTAAAAAGTTATACATGAATCAAAGTTCGAATCCGGATGAAGTCCCAAGATGGAAGGCGATGACGTCTTCTATAATCTCTTTTGTGTTGACGTGTCAACAGTTCCTTTTTGAATCCAAAAATAATAATCCGGCTTTAGAATTCCGAATAATTTCCAATGAATGTCTTTGTCCAAGAATTTGAATGAACACAAGCAAAGTCTCCAGGGAAAATAAAATATTTTAAATAAAAACTCAATTCAAGACTGGCAGCAACAAGAAAAACACATCTGAGCACTTACTGTGTGAATTTGACTGAATTAAATCTATAATTACAGGGTTAATAAGCCCAAATGATACTTAGTTTTGACACTCGTGATGGGTCACGTGATCATTCAGCTACAAGTCTAGTATCACGTAGACTAGCTCTTAATGGGTCACGTGATCGCTTCGTTTGCCGCGGCTCAGAAACATTATATGTCAATTATCATGTATGCCAGATGTGACGTAGACTGGAATCTGTAATTTCTTCACTGAGAAGGAATTCAACAAAAGAAATGAAAAAGCTGTTTTCAAGCTCTGAATTAAGGTCGGGAACTAGGTCAGGTAAACATAAAATGTTGCAATCATGATTTGGTTACTTTAAGAGTAAGAAAAACATTCAGAACTGAACTTAATTATAACAAAAAAATCAAATCCTGTAGACAAAATTATCATTACTGTAACATGTAATGCAATAAAATAAAATTTTAAAAAACCTTAAAACTTATAAACAAATAATTAAATTACATATACGTAACAACATTTTATATACATTTACTCTGCAGTTCCAACCTGGATATATGATTGTATCAGAACCAATTAATCCTGTTTGTTTAAGATGCATAAACAGCTATTATGAAGGATACATTTTAAACTTAATGACCACACCAGACACTTGTTGATATTGAGATGGGCATTGCTGTATATACCTACTCAATTATTCAATGAAAACATTCATACACGAATTTATGAGATAAATATCTTTCTTTTCCAACACTAAATCTGAGATAACAGCATTATGAACAACACCGACTGTTTTTTTTTATCGATCGTGTCTAATTACACCATCAAGTCTTGATGATGGGATGCTTCAAAAATTAATTTTACTTCATTTATATAATGACGTTATTTGTTATTCTCAATCTGCTGATGGTGCAATTAAAGAAATATGTTACAAAAATAATCAAATGTTACAATTATCATCTGCACCAACGGTATATGATCCTGTGGAAAGACAAAAAACCGTTTATCTCAGTGGGTGTGGTGATTCTGGTAAAATAACGCGTGCGATTGAATTATTTCTGAACAACTGTTCAGATGTGATTGTTTTGACACCCACACATAGACTTGCCTGAGAAATGAACGAACGTGGAGTAAAATCTCAAACTTATGATAGTTTCTTTAGATGGTGCAGAGATACATTGACTTCTGAACGAATGTGTGAAAAATACATTCCTAATATTCTTATCTGGGGTGAAATATCTACGGTATCGTTGGAAGTATTAAAAATATTGTTTGATTTGTTATTGACAAAAAAATGCTGCTGTGATAATGTGTGGTGATCATGGTCAACCGCCAACTTTTATTTGATCATCTTCACATGAATGGTAATAAACGTTTGTAGATTATTATGAAGAAATAACTGATACCATAGAGCTATTGATGAACCACTGAAAGTGTTTAAGAGATTAATCAGACTGCAGCCAGATGAAATTCAATGTGCGATAATGCGTGAATTTATTCCAAAACCTCTTATGAATGATGTTTGGAATTTGTGGAGGCCTGCTGATTTGATAGTTGCAAGTAGAAGGATAGTTCGTGATAAGCTTCAACAAGAACTATTTATGTTACATAAAGAAAACTTTTCAAATCTACCTGTACCATTGTGTTATCGCCCAGCAGATACTCGCAGACAAGATATCGATGTTAACATTTATGGAAATGAAAAACAAAATCTTGTACTAAATGATATTGCTTTAATTCCTGTCAGTGCTGTTGAGAGCGCGTTAACGATGGACAAAACTCCATGCACACCAGGATACTCTATAACGAATCATTCGTCACAATGATTAACTATTTGTGATACAAATATTTAGATTATTGATGATTGTATTGAATGGTCAAACTTAGTTTATCTCACAGGATATCGACTCATAAGATTAGTTCAACTGCGAAGGATTATCATAGACTTCACAGAAAATAATAGCAATGGCGATGCTATAGTTAACAACTAAGTTGTCAAGAAAAAATCTCTGGTTATAATCAATGTGGCAAAAAAAAAAATAAATGCGACTTTGTACTCGATGCAGAATTTATTATGACACTGAAACAACGACAGAATAATTATTGTGCAAGTTGTAACTCAGTAATGTTGTGGCACTTGTTTAAAGACAAGGATTCGAATAATTAATCCAAGACAGTTTACCGTAAATGGAATTAATAGTAGTCTTGGTCACACACGCGAAAATGAGATGCTGACCTGTCTTGAATGTAGTCGACGTCGAGGAGCCAGTACACAAAAGTGAAGGCGGTGGTAATTTGTATCTTCAGGAATTACTTGCCATTGTTTACGTACAAATCCACGCTGAGGATCAGTTGAACCTAGTCTATAAATTGCAGGTTTACTTGTGGATCCTACCACGCTGGAAATTTTATGTTTGGGCAAACTCCAAATAGGATCAGTTGCTCTTTTTCTTACCCCCTTCAAGTTCACCAGGTTCATGTAAATATTTTACAGTCACATTACCTATTACTGGTTGTTTTGAGGCAGAGTCGAGTCGTTGTATTGGTATATATTTCTTTGTGATTGCATTGGTAGACTTCATAGAAGTTGCACGAGTAATTTCATCAATTAACGCAGCAATCACGCTTGGTAGTCATGCAACCCATTCACGAGTTCTTTTATCCCCGGACTTAAGGTCAGTGGATATTTCCTTCGCATACTGATATCCAAGTAACAGCCCAGCAAGTGTTCGATTAAATTGCTCAATGATTGCATGATCACGATGAATTGCGGTGTGTCCTCGTCTGATTTTGACATTATGACGTTTTCATCAGAGATGATACTGCACCAAGCAATTCTTTGCCAAGATAAACCTGTAGCAGTGGCCATCGCAAGGGTCCTCGTTGATAAATTCGTTCAAAAGCAGATGCAACTTCAGTTGCTGTTTTAGTTGATAGTGGTTCTGCTTCTTTATCTCTACTGGCAACGTCAGCGACAGTCAACGCGTATTTGTATGTGCGTGTTTGACGTCTATGTGTTTTAATGGTATCATGTGGTAAAAACAAAATATCTGCCAGATGAACTTCATTGGGAGCGCTGACATGAAAATGTGCGTACTGAATTTGTTTAGGCTGCGGTAGATAAAGTTGCCATATTGCCCGTTGTGCTAACCAATTTGCATTAACGGAACGTGTGACATTTGCTGCTTCAGCAAGTTTACTAATCGCTGCTTTACTCCTCCAGTACCCTCTTGGGCTATAATAAATCGATTCCATTATAATAGTTATCTATGAATAATTACCATCCCCTACATTGAGTTTACCTTTCATCGCAGATTTTACTAAGAAGCTAGCAAGTTTTTCTCTGAAAGATTTATTTGTTATGGAATTTAACAAACGAATAAACTTCACGTCTCCAATATGTCGATGTTGTAAGTCTTTGTTTTTTATACGCAACATCATGAACATGGCACGCTTGATCAATCGCATTTATTGAATACTCTCCAGGTCTTGGTTGGTTTCGTTCATCAAGTCGAATATCATGTCGAATTCCTGTACCACAATAATAATATTCTGATAGATGTTTCTCACCAGGGTATTTAACCCATGGAGCTCCTGGTAATCTTCCCAGTGATGCAGCGATATCACCATCCCATGCATTCGTCAGGCAAGATGAAATAAATTTCTATTTTCTGTACAACATTTCACACACTTGCCTGTAAGTGAACGCTTTTTATATTTTGTTATTATTGTTGTTAATCCACTGATTGGGGTGGGTGCTCTGCATCAAACACAATATAAATCCATATTATTTATGATATATTTGTACAACATGGATATTATTCATTTTTCATCGACATGAAAGCAAGAGCCAGTCAGACACCGTCAAGCGCTACCAAATTCTATCAGAGCAATTATCATAGGCCCATCTGGGTCTGGTAAGACGCAATTGTTACTTAATATGATATTGAAATGACTCACGCGGCATAAGATATATTTAGTGGCGCCATCTGCAGATGATCAGAGATGTTATGAAGTGCTTAAAGATTTTAATGAAAATGCAAAGTTGCTGGATGAAGACGGTAATGATATTATTGATTTTATCAACAATATTGATGAAACCCCATTTGTTGATGACCTGGATGGATTTATTAATGATATCGTAGTGCATGATAATGTGATGCTGGACATACAGTCAAATCCAGCTCAGATATTTTCTCGAGGCAGACAAAAAAAATTCGGACGTAATTTCCGTTACTCAGAGATATATACTAATACCTACAGCGATCAGAGATAACTGCAATATTTTAGTTGTGTTTAATGGAGTCGATACACATACTCTGCGAAACATTCATCAGACGTGGTGTTCAAGGGATCTGGATAAGGTTAAAGATAAAAAACCTTCTTTTCAAAAGCTCAAGCTACCCCACACGGATTTAACACAATACATTTAAATGATCCTCGGTCGCGATTTCGTATAGGTCTCGATAACAATTTTGGCTGAAAAACATCAGCAGAGGAGGCGACGACAAACAATGAGTGGGCGAAGAGTAAACGAACACGCATAAAAATGAAGCACAAAGATATAAAGATAAAGTAATTAAATGAGCTAACCCAATTAGAGAAATTTCAGGTTTTCCTGCCTTGAAAAATATTGTGCACACTTGTTGCAGAAATGCGCCCTGTTATCGTACTTGGTCTACTGCGGGCGACATAGGCGACTTAAATCTTTGATCCAGATCAAATGCGATTGATATTAAAGTAAATTGATTCTATTTTGATTGCTTGATTTTCAAATCAGCATTGGATAGAATCTTTTTCCTCGACTCCAAAGATGCTGATCGACAGATTTTGTGCTGCAAATTGTAGGCACATTTTGTTTTAACATATCAACCGTATATTTGCTGTTTTGATACTATTTAAAAATGGCATGTAGATTGAGACGCGATCCACAGGATCATTAGCCGGATGAAGCTCAGAAAGCCTAGGCGACACTAAGCAATAGCCATCGTTGTTTTTAACGTTTGCACAGGCCATGGACGTTACGTTCTTCTGAGGAAGTTCGACATATTTACCTCCATGCATCGGCTGATATTTTGACGTTTGTAATGGAAAAGAGTATCTACTCTCCTGGTAATCTTCTATCTTACGTTGAGGATAGGACCAGACGATGTCGATGATCGTGCTGAAATTATTGCTACGAGAAACAATAACTGATCTCTATCTCAGCCAGGCGTCAATGGTTTTTACTTCCCGTATAAAATGAACCTTTCAAGAAACACCTGTTTTAATGGCCTTGTGTGTCATACGTTCTAAGTCAACAGTTGGTCTAAGATGTCCCTGCAGTAGTACTTTATCGACTCCTCGATCAAGAACTTGTGGATTATCATATACAAAACTCTTATCTACCTCTCTGTATGCATTTTGGTTTCTCGCGGAGTCAGTAACCTGGTCTGTTGATGGTGATATCGATATAAAATTCGAGCACGGAGGATCCCAAAGCTGCCCTACCTTTATGAGGCAGTGCTCTCGGGTTTCTTTACGTGTAATCTCCATGTAAGGATGAGCTCTGCTCCACTGCATGGTCCACGTACTCTAAAATCCTCGCGTACGTTTCGAAAAATTTATTATGGATGATAAACAGATTTTCTGATACCGCTGTTAGAGTCGCCACAGATTCATTTTATATCAATATAAAATACAGGATTGCTAGAACAATTACATATCGACGCTGATGCATCATGGGGCAAATGGAGAATAAAACGAGAAAAGATACTTAGTTATTCTGAACCTGCCAACGTTGAATCTAAGGAAATATTTTACAAAAATAAACAGATGTAAACACTTTCATCAGCACCATCTGTATATGATCCTGTGACCAGACATAAGAGTGATTATCTCAATGGACCCGGAGGTTCTGGTAAAACAACACGTGCGATTGAAATATTTCGTAATTTTGATATGGTTGTTTTGACACCCACACATAGACTCGCCAAAGAAATGAACGAACGAGGAGCTGTATCTCAAACTTTTCACAGCTTCTTCAGATGGAAGGGAGACACATGGACTCCTGAGCTAATGGGTGAGAAATATATCACTAAGATTATTATCTGGGATGAAATATGTACAGTGTGGCCAGATGTGTTAAAAATGTTTCTTGAAACGATGTTGACAAGAAATACTGCTGTTATCATGTGAGGCGATCATGCTAAACCACCACCTTTTCTTGGATAGTCTCCAAATGAAAGGCTGAAAAAGTTCGTAGATTATTATGAGGAGATAAATGATGATCATAGAACTATTGATGAACCACTTAAAGAGTTTAAAAGGTTAATCAGACTGCAGCCAGATAAGACTCAATGTGAAATAATAAGTGAAGTAATTTCAGCAACTCCTATGAATGATTTTTTGAATTTATGGAGGGCTGCTGATTTGATAATTGCAAGTAGAAAGATAGTTCGTGATACACTTCAACAACAATTATTTCTGTTACATAAAGAAACATTTTCGCATCTACTTGTACCATTATGTTATTGCCCAGCAGATACTCGACAACAGAAATCGATGTTGAAATTCCTGTATTTAACGTGAAACAAAATCTTGTACTAAATGATGTTGTTTTGCTTCCTGTGAGTGCTGGTGAGAGCCCGTTAACGATGGACAAAACTCCGTGGACTCTAGGATACGGTCTTTTTATACCCCCTTTAAGTTCACCAGGTTCACGGGAATATCTTACAGTCACATTACCTAGTACTTGTTGTTTTGAGAAGGAATCATGTCGTTGTATCGATGTATGTTTTTATGTGATTGCATTGACGGGTTTCATAGAAGTTGCATGAGTAATTTCATTATTTAACGCAGCTATCACTCCTGGTAGTCTTGCAACCCATTCATGAGATCTCATGTCTTTCTGAACTTTATTTAGGGATATTTCCTGAGCATACTGATATCCAAATTACCGCTCGGCAAGTGTGTGATTAAATTGTTCAACGATTGCCTGATCACGATGAATTGTGGTGTGTCCTCGTCTGATTATAACGTTAAGTTTTTTCATCAGAGATGATACTGTACCAAGAAATCCTTTGCCAGGTTCCGTTATATACACTTGCAACGTCAACGACCGTTAACGCGTATTTGTATGAGCACGACGGACGCCTGCCAATTTTAATGGTGTCGTGTGGTAAAAGTAAAATATCTGCTTGGTGAACTTCATTGGGAGTGCTGACATCAAATGTGCGTACTGAATTATTTTAGGTGGTGATAAATAAAATTGCCATATTGCCATTCATGTTAACCAGTTTTCGGCAACAGAACGTGTGACACCTGCAGCATCATCAAGTTTGCTAATCACTGCTCTACCCCTCCAATATCATCTTGTGCTACAATAAATCGATTCCATTGTATAATAAAAATCGGTTGATTAATTACCGGCCCCTAATACTATTTAATCTTTCATCGCAGATTTTACTAGAAAGATAGCAAGTGTTTCTCTGAGACATTTATTTTTTATGGAATTTAACGAGTGAATCATCTTCACATCTACAATATGTCGTGGATGGAAATCTTAATTTGTATACGCAACATCATCAACGTGGCATGCTTGATCAATCGCATTTATTGTAGACTCTTTCTCGTCAAGTCGGATATCAAGTCGAATTCTTGGACTACAATAATTATATCCTAGCAGATGTTTCTTACCTTGATACTTAGCCGATGTAGCTCCTGGTAATTTTCCTAATGACGCAATGATATCACCACCTGTTTAATTAGAGATAAATTTGTAATTTTTGTGCCACATTTATACACTTACCTGCAAGTGCATGCGTTGCATTTTTTGTTGCTATTGTTGTTAATCCACTGGTAGGGGTGGATGCTCTGCATGGAACACAATTTAAATCCATATTATTTCTTCTATTTCTACAATACGGATATCATTGATTTCTTAGCGACACGAAAGCAATATCACTCATACATCATCCAGTGCTGTCGAATTGTATCAGAGCAATTAGCATAGTCCCGTCTGGGCCTAGTAAGATGCAATTATTACTTTATCTGATAATGAGATGGCTCAAGTGGGATAAGTTATATTTAGTGGCACCATCTGTAAATGATCAAAGATGCTACAATGTGCTTAAAGATTTTAATGAAAATGCAAAATTATTGGTTGAAGAAGTTAATGATATTATTGAGCTGGAGGGATTTATTAATAAACTCGTAGAATACGATGATATGATGCTGGATAAACAATTAAATCGAGATTGGATATATTCTCAAGGCAGACACAAAAACACTAATGTTTTATATATTACTCAGCGATACACACAAATATCTAAAGTGATCAGAGCTTACTGTAATCTTTTCCTAGTCTTTAATAGAGTTGATACATATACTCTGCGAAACATTCATTAGACTTGCTTGTTCAGGAGACATGGATATGATTAAGTTCAAAACGATTCATGTGCGCAACCTACCCCACACGGATTTATCACGATAAATTTACATGATCCACGGTCGAGGTATCGTTTAGGTCTCGATAAAATTTTCGGTTGAGAGAGACAGTATCAGGGAGGGTGACGGCCAAAATTGAGTGGGAGGGTGGGTAAACGGACACGAATAAACATTTGAACCATAAGTGTCGAAAATAAAGTAACATAATGAGCTAAACCAATTAGAGAACATATCGGTCGGTTAGAGGCTTAGGTTTGGCGTTTTTGACCTTGTATTTTTATATTTCGTAGGAAGCTTTATTTTCGCGAGCTGACCCTCCTAACGTTTGTAAGGGTCACCCAACCTTCCGCTCCACTTACATCATTGTTTCAAGTTAATTTAATATAGGTGGTGAAATTAACCCTGACAGAATATTTTCTAGGTATATTGTATAAAATGTATTCATCATCATCATCATCATCATCATCATCATCATTATCATCATCATCATCATCATCATCATCATCATCATCATCATCATCATCATCATCATCATCAATCCCTTAACCCAAGAGGTCGTTGGGACACCGCAGTTGACTTTACAAGAAATATGGTCCGCTCCGGTGGCCTAATAATAGAGTGTCCACCTCGGATGCGGGAGGTCTCGGGTTCGAACCCCGGCCGAGTCATACCAAAGACTTAAAACTGGTAGTAACAGTAGCCTCTCTTGGCTCTCCGCATTAAGAGGTTAGTGTCACCTCGGCCTGGTGTCAGGATAATGTGGCTTGGTGGGACATCATGCTACATGTCTGCGCCATGATGCCCCAGTGCTAAACATTACTATAAACAAATGCCACACTGCAGACATCGTGGCGATATGATTGAGAAATTATTAAATCTACGTTAGAAAACTAAATCACACACAAGCCCCCCTACCCTCACCCCCCACAATTATCTTCATCTTTCCCTGTTGTCTACTGCCCTTTTGGAATCTCCATATCCCATGCCTGTCCACTCCTTACTGTTGTCTTCCCACCTCTTTTTCTGTCTGCCTCTTCTTCGCGTTTTGCATTGCGAAATTGTTTGTGCCAGTCCAGATGATCTTGAGAAATGACCGTACCACTTCAATTTATACTTTTTACAGTGGTCAAGATGTCTTCATAGGATCTGATGGCTCGTTAGATCATGTTGTGGGCGTCTTCATTTGTTTACATGGTCAATATATGAGATGCCCAAGATCTTAAGGTAGCATCTCATTTCGAAAGTTTGAATTCTTGTTTGAAGATCTAATGTGAGCGTCCATGTTTCACAAGCATACAGAAAGAGGTAATTGACAGTCGGGCGCAGCGGCCGTATTTTGGAACCAAAAGCAATGTTGGTATCTTTCAATATTCGTCTCAACCTAGTTACTGTTGCTGTTGTCTGGGCAATCCTACAAAGTAGGTCTAGTTTGGAGCTCTCATCTGTGATAATTGATTACAAGTACTTGTGACTCTTTCCAGCTTCTGCGCACTGACTTTTATTTCTGCACTGATGCCGTTGGAGTTGTTTGTCATCAGTTTGGTTCTTTTCTTGGCTTTTTATAAGAAATATCCTGCAACACATACCAGAACTTTAAGCATTTTATACACTAGCATGTTTACAAACAAACCTTTTTAAACAAACAAAAAACTATTTGCACAATGGAGACTCATTTTGGTCCTTGTCTGGCATTCTTAACCGTGTATGTCACATCTTGGATTTAAGTGTTGTTACAACAACACAGAATATTCCTTGCTGGCATAACTGGATGTGCTGTAAGATGATACATCATATTAATGGGTGTTAATTGCAAGTAAATAATATATTCTTGTTATCTTTACCAGATGTAGCATATACAATGTACAGGAAACCAATAATAGATTCACAGTGTATGCTGAAACACAAAACTCATAAAAATTAAACAATAAATAAATGAAAACATTGATTTTATATATTCGATAACTACACAAGTCCTCTGGATTATGTCTAAACCTGAAACCAGATTTACATGATAATAATTCATAATCAATTGCAGTAGAAATAACCAAAAGATATAAAATGTATAAAGAATTGTATCATAATTCTAAAACAAGGATGGAAAATAATAGACCGGAAATCATCAAGAAATTCATACAATATTAATATAAATACGCAAACGAATCTAAAACAGACATTTTGGATTCCATTATTGTGATTCATCAAGATGTTAGCACATCAACACTATTCTAGGCTATTTCGGGTTGTTGCTACATCATCACTTTCACGATTGTAATTCATTCAGAGCACCACTGGAATTCATACTGAATTTTCTACACTTTTGGACTTGCGATGTTACTGTTTGGAAGAATTGCAATTTAATTCGCAATGCCCTAAATCATTTGTACATTTTCACTTTGACCACTCAGGTGGCCTAAGTGGTTAAAGTATTCACCATGGATGCGAGAGGTCTAGGGTTCGAACCCCCGCTGAGTCATATCATAGACTTATATGATTGGTACTACCAGCTGCCTCGCTTGGAACTCAGCATTAAGGTTAGTGTTAGGACTGGTTGGACAGGTGTCAGGATGATGTAATTGGGTGGTACATCATCCTGCATATCTGAGGCATGATGCCGCAGTTTTATACAACACTATAAACTGCCAAACTGCAAACATTCTAGCGATATGATTGAATAATTGTTAAGGTTATGTTAAAAATCGAAATTACACACATACATATACAATTTTCACTTTATATTCTTGGGAAATAATATTTTTTATTTATTTTACAAAAGCATTGGTTTTCATTTTTCTGTTAATGATTTTCAGGCCAAAGAGTCTTAACGGTACATCATGACATGAATATTGATATATATTGAATACAACTAGATCACCTTCTCAAGTTTGATAAAATAGTTTAAAGCAGCTTGAATTTCTTAAGCAAATTCAAGGTACTGATACATGTGATAGGAGTTGTTGAAGACATCTCCCATCTTGAGGCGGTAGTCATCATCCAGGACAGTTGTCGACACAGAATTAGTTCTTAATATTTGTATTTATTGTCTGTTTGATATTAATACAACTGTAAATACGAACGCAAATAAAATTATTAAAATCATCACATAGTTATTGTTGTACCATTTGTAGCACATATTAAATGACAATACGTTTAATCCAGCATAAGTTTTCTTATTAACATTTCTCAGCTGTACCCCTTTATAACAAAATGTCCCATTCCTTTTTTACTACTCATTTCTTGTAAAATCATACAAGGAATATATCTAAAAAAAACCAAACATTTCTTTTTCATTTTCCTTGTATGTCTACATTCAGACGTTATGCCGATCCTAGACTCCCTTCAAGATATTTCCAACATTTAAATCGGTCTTTCTAAGACTAAATTCCCCAAAAGGGCATGTATCGGCCGCATTCCCTAATGATACTAACGATACTGCCGCTAATGCTGCTTTGGCACGTGATGGTACGGACAATGTGGGGTTTGCCTCACGGCACACTCTCAGCCATTCTAGTCATGACATTTTCCTGATGCTTTCTCTCAGCAGTATATTTGGTATATGCTGTGATGTAGGAACATTGTTTAGACGCGTGAGTGATATCTCGTGTGAGAGATTCTCCTGCACAGTAGATACACAAGAAAGGCGGAGCTGGAACTGTAGCGGATGGTAAGTTTACTTTTGTGTGTCTATTATTATGGATTCCCAAAGTTATACCTTCATCTACTAACATGCTCGAGTTAGCATCTATGCTTGCTAGATTGACCAATAAACTCTACATTGAGCCAAACCTAATTAACACGCAGAAGTTTGCCCATTCTCAGTGAACAACGTCGTTGAGAGTGGCTACAAACCATGACCGGTACTTATTGTGGCGTTTCAGTTAGCATCACGGCGTGAAAATCAAATATGAAACAAGCATATTTTCGATAATTTGAGTATATCGCGCATTTGCGTGCGTCCCAATTCTATACAATATCGAGAAATGGAACGTTTGTGTCATTTCCCTGCTTCGATGAGAATTTACTCACGTGCGTACATGATGTCCATCAAGAGGATACAAAAATACCAGTACAGAGATTGGCAAGCAAATGTCTGTGCATCATTTTGTGTCGTTGTATTCATGTTCCATTTCCAAACATTCCGAGCCTCTCAATGACTCTGATTGGAGTATTGGTAATCCTGGTGCGGATGGTTTGTGGTACGCAATGTTGATCTGAGATCGGTCTATGACGCTTTACGTGCTTAGTAGAAAAATAAACGTAATCGTAGAGCCGAAAATGAGTTGTGGAAACCTCTAAACCACTTTATTACAGAATACGTAAACCAAGAGTAAAAAGTGGATAATATAAAGAAACAAAGTGGTTATAGAACCACTGTTGGTTCCATTGCTGGCGTGATATTTCGTTGGTCAAAACTATTTTACCAGAACTACTTGGCTCGGGATTGCTTGCACTGGGTCTTGTCACAGCTTATGCAGTGTCACTGGAATCACAAATAATATAAAAATTGGAAACTGAATGCGAAAAATAACGCGATCTTGTAACATCTGCAGGTGGTTATCGTAACAGAAGACGTAAGAAAACGTAAAATATCTGCATCTGTTGTAATATACAGTCGCAGCAGCAACAAAATAATATTGCTACGGCGGCTCAACACAAAAGACCAATACCGATTAAACTTAGCTCAGCAGCATTAACAGGGCCTTACTTACATAAGTTGACAAGTCCCCAAGCTATATCTACAGTTAAACATACTGCTGTAAAAGAACTTGTACTTAGATTCCCGCTTATCAGCTTATAAAACAATAAGGGTTTGTCATACAACAGTTAGCAAGTGTCGCTGGAACTATTATTAGAATATAGACCTTATGGATGTAACAACCAGAAATACTTGCCTGATGGCCAGATCGATGTGTGAGGTGTGCTTTTCCAAAAAAACACACGTCATGACTCGTAAAGCGTCATCTGCAAGGGAGTCGTCACCTTTGGCTGCAACTTAGTCTGCCTGTCTCTATAAAAAAATGTACTACCGACACTGCTATCTGGACACGAGCAGTGAAGACCTTTGGATAGAATGCAATCTGTGGTAGGAGGTTGGATCCAGTGTGGTGAGTGTATAATACTAGGTGGCGCTATTGACATCCATAAACTTATCGAAAAGTTTCCAAAATTATGATAGGGGACGACATGTGATCATATAGGGTCTAATGTTAAATTTGTTCGTTTGCACTATGGGGTCAACATATATAGGGTCACGTAGAATTCTTTGTTAAATTTGATTGTGTGCACTATGAGACTGAATGGGACTTTAAGATGGGGAATTTAACATAGCAAACTTATAGGGTCAATGGGAACTGACATCACGGTACTGGACAGTGGCAACAATGTTGCAAGTGGCTGACCTGAGTACGCGCTACTCTCTAGGTAGGGACAAATATTACAGAGACATACATAGACATTGACAGACAAACACACAACACATGAATATTGCAATAGAGAATAGATCTCTTTTCGAGGCAATGGAGACGCCCTTAAAAGGGTCATTTAGCTTTCTTCTATTTTCTTTTCTCCACCAGCACCTTACTTTATCTATTACATTCTTCTTCTTCTTTTTCTTCTCCTTTCATCCTCTTCTGTTTTCCTTTTCTCATTCTGCTCTTATTTGCCCATCTTAGCATTGTTTGCACTGATTTGTTCCTTTTCCTCCCCATCCTCCTTTTCTTCTTTCTCCTGTTTGATAAGGTCCTTTACAATTTCTTTCCCTTTCTTCAAATTATTTATCTCTATGTCAATATGTGCGAGCTGTAAACCCTATACTGCATCCTCACCAACATTTCCTCCACCATGTATGTGTTACCTACCAACTCCTGCAATTTTATCAACTTCTCCATATGGTTTGAAGCCATTTGTTATTTAGTGTTGAATGGCTCGGTTGATGAATGCTTTTTTTTATATGTGTCAAGTACAAAGTGCAGCAAAACATCCCCTCTTACCAACTACCCATATCACCTGCCAAACAATCCACAGTGATGATAGTGTTAACCAAATATAAATATTCATACAAAACAACACATTCATACCAAAAAGACCCACCATACTTTCTATCAGTACATAGTAGAGAAGGAAAGTGGTTTATAATACAAAAAAAAAAAAACACCATTGCATAAAATAACATCAGCAAAGGAGTTAGTGAGTATAATGACACTACCACATATTCAAACAAGACTCTCATGCACATAGGGACAAGATGTTTGCTAAGGGAAAGACACACACAAACGTACGCGGGCAAACACTCACACAAACAAATACACACACACACAAACGTACGCACGAACATTATCACACAACCCAAAAATAACACAAACGTACGCTCACGCACACAAACAAGCAAAAATATATACGCACACAACGTACTCGACCCCCAACAGAATCACATAAACACACACAGACACACGCGCGCACAATTATATATTTGGCAACTTGATCAGTCTCTCTTTTTACAGATCTGGTTAGCCCTGAGAATGGCTGTTTATAACTCACAATACTCCTGGTTAATACCTGCACCTTTCATGCTATTCACCACACACGCCACGTCGGCTCCAATCCTGCTCCCAATTTATACTTCTGGTTGGGAGCGCAGAGGGGGCTGAGTGGCCTCATCATCTCACTTTTCACTCTTACGGTTAGTGAAGACTTATCTCTGTCTTCTATTCTGCACCTGGAGATGATGAGGTCTCCTTATCTCCTGCCGTCGCTGCGGTTCCCACTCTTTCCGCTTTCTCTTCAACTCCTCCCAGTTTTCGACCTTGGTGACCGAGGCTATCGGCACTGGTGGTAGCGGTTGTGGCTGTAGATGATGTGGTGGCGTTGGCGTCCTGACCTCAGGCTTCACCTCACACAGAGGCCTAAGTATGAGGTGAGACAAGATCTCTCCCTTCTTTTCCTTCTCCTCTTTCTTTTTCTTCTCGTCTTTGTCTTCAATCTTAGCAGCTTCTGCTATGGCCTCCATGGCCAGCTCATCCACGATTCGCCTGGCATAGTCCGGGCGCATTTGGAGTTCAGAAAGTTTTGAAATTCTGCTCATTTTTGAAATTAATTAGTGAGCTTTAGGTAGCTAAACTTACGTATGCTACGTTTATATGTCTGAAGCACAGACGTGAAGGAAAGCATCTCTCTTACACAAAAACTAACAGTACCCACTCTACCATCAACATGGAACGCGCAAACCTACAAAAAACACTCACGTTCACTTTTTATCTACAAACACACTTTATTAACAATTATACATAAAAAAAATTTAAAAAATTATAGACTATCTTATACCTCTGGGATACGAAGTGTTTATAGGCACACTTCTGTCTTTTCCACATGAAACAAAAAAATAGAAGTATTTACGGACACACTTCTTTTTTTAACCTACCAATCCACAAAGACAGACAAATATTTTGGTAAACTGACTCTATTTATTTTCTAGATTGTTTGCCGTAGGCCTGAAACGTCCTGTCTTATTGTGGGGTTATGACAATCCCTTATCGTCTAAGATTGCGTCCCCGTCTAGCTGCAGGCTTTCCAGCAGAATAGGGACTGCTTCTGAGGAAGGAGAATTAGAACTATTTCGTGTCCACACGGCAGCCCACGAACACTGTCTGGCTCCAACTGTTGCTGTTGCTGCTGTTGTTCTTTATGTTGTTTCTGAAGTCTTCACTTCCTAGTCCACTCTTCTTGCTCCTTGATTTCTTCTTTAAACACCTCTCCTATCAGGTCTTGGGCCACTTTCAGCATCCTGACATTTTCAGATCTCATCAGGCTTGGGTATCTTGTTTTGCCTGACATGATGTAAATTCACGTGGGATTCATTCAGCTTTGCTAGTCATGAACACATTTTCATAGGTAGAAGAATCATCAATGGATGGTCAGAATGGAGACAGCCCCGCTTAATAGGGCTCGAGAGCGGACGCGATAGAAAACATCCCAGCGATTGTTTAGCGTCGGAACGCTATAGCGCATCTCATGGTGAGGGATAGAGGGGAAACCAGGAACACGTATAATAATAAAAAATTGAAAACATACCACCGACCATTTTTTTAAAAGATAACATTTTTATTCAACCAACAAACAACCAATGCATAATATAACATGAATTCATATAATATCAAAGAAGCCATTTTTGACAAGGTTGAAAATGTGAAGTCAAGTTAGACTTCAACGGATGGGGGTCATTTGGCCATTGATGTACGCTACGATTCCTAACTAAAGATAAAAGATATCTATAACGGTCACAAAATCATCGATCTACTTTTTCATCGTTTCCAGAAGAGTCACGATCTAAGGGATATCCATGACTGCGTTGATGAAGAAAATACACAAAATATTGTCCACACACCATATAATCTGTGCCGTGAAATTTTACATGTTTGAAGAGAGTCGTCTGGGCATTTCTCCTCATGAAGATCATGATGTTGTCTTCCAAAGGTGGTAATCCGTAGGAATCAAAATACTCCACACAGGCATATTGGGGAAAGTAGACGGCTACCCAGTGGGTTCCTTGGAGATGAATGTCATCCATGTTGATGACATAGGCTTGATGGCCTTTATGTTCGCGATGAGGAAGTTCACCTTTTGCTAACTCGACAGGATTTCACGAAACGGTGTACGAATTGTTTTTCAAAAGGTAATAAAGTTCCCAGGTATCAATTTTGTTTTAGTTTTCTTGTTTCGCAGATAATTATCAGTCATCATTTCAATCCTGACATTTTGCTTGAAAGTCTTCTGTCAAGTAATCGTCCCTTTTGCTTCGTCTCCCTCCTCTGGGATAAGAGAGATTCGATAGGCTGAATCTCTAGTGCTGTTAATGAAGAGAAAGAATGATCTTACAAGGCTTTATACCACTGATGCAACACTGCCTCTTAAGCGTCCTCCAGATACACGTCCAATATTTTTCTTGAATAATGATTAGGCATTTATCGTGTTGAATTTGACTAGGATGATCGTTTCGTCATCCATAGCAGTCTGTCTTGGTCAATGCCGAAATTTTTCCCCAAGCTGTTTGTCAAAATAGGAGGATAAATGTTGTTCTTGTTCTGAAGATGTAAACATGGCCATGTTCTCTCTTCGTCTTTGTCTTTTTTGGTGAATGAATCTACTTCCAACATACACTCCCATTCCATTTTCCAAATATTCTTTACCATTCAAAGAGGGATAAGAGTCTTCAATAGCTTCTAATACTCTAGTATGACTTCTCTTAAACTGTTGATTTCTATGGTATTGTCAGATTTGGCATACAGGATACCATACACCCATACACCGTTTCATTAGGGACTCGGTTTGCAAGCTGAAGTTCCACACGAATCTGACCGGATTTTATAGGGTGAAAATGTCTCTCGTCGCTGCTTTGGTCAGGAGTGAAATCAAAAGCCCACAAAGTGTAACCTCTTGCATACTCGTCGTACGAAATACAGTGGCTGTTGTTAGACCCTAACTTTCCGGTGCCTTCGTACAGGGACAAGTACGATCTCCATCAATTCTTCTAAGCAAAGTTAGGTTCCAAGATTCTGGTACACAACGTCTTGCCAAAGTGTTGAAAGTTGAACGGATTTTTATTGCGGGCTCCATTGAAGGCTGAATTCTCGGCGATGCCAATGATTAAACGTTTGGTTAACTGATCTTGGAACGGAGGATCTTCGATCATGGATCGCTGACCCTTGGGAATGGTAAAAGTTTTTACTTCCACTCGCCGTATCGGATACTTTGCGGTCGTTCTGCTCAAAGTGTGAATGATGTCGTTTCCCACTTTAAATAACATTTCCACGCGTAGCACGTACTGTCTGGATTCCTCGATGATGGTTTTGTAATCGTCAGAATCAGTCATCAAATGAAAAATGGTAGTGCTTCAACTCAGTCTCAGTATGACATCCAGCCCGTTCAGCAAATACAGCCCTTGCAAACATATGTTCAGATGCAAGCGGTCCATCATTCTAAATTCTGCCCATCCTTGATTTTGTTTCGGGGGGTCTTTAAATTCCACATTGTCTTCCAAAATTGTGTCGAACTCGTCCTTTTTGTCAGGTTTCCATACTACGCAGGTATCCTGATGAGTATTCTTGGATTCTTTTCCGTACGTCAAGAGATTTTCCAGGTACGCTCCGTAAGGGTAAGTATCCACGCTGCTTCTGACAAGTTTGTTATTCAAATATAAATCCACTCTACTAAACAAGGATTGCATCTACGGGATCTCCATTCCTATCGAGCACTTTGACTTATAGGCACAAGTAACTGATATTCAGGGTAATGGAATCTTCGGGCTTTCCTTTGATTTCAAATTCAATGGGAGTCGAGGCTGTCAAAGAGGAGACAGGATGACATTCTACCCATTGGGATTCTTGCATCGTCATCAAGGTGGGTGGCATGGCAAACAGCTCTAATTCCGATTTGGAACATTAGCAAGATTTTTGGTGCATCATTTTTTTATGTCTGTTATTTAATAATTAAAATCGTCTAATTCTCGGACGTTTATTCTTTTATTAACCTTTCTAGCTCTGTGTGTGTGAAGGCCTCTGGAGGGGTGTCTTTGTCGTCTCTTTCTGCCTTGTCCTTGATGTGGCGTCGGGGAAGTAGGAATGTCTGACTGGCAGCGTCCAGGGCATTTGTTGGAGTTTCACGTCGGCCCAATATGTCTTTTCCCGTTTGAAGCAAGACATTTTGCCTGGTCTCAAGAAAGCTTCTTTTGGGTTTTGTTTGTCGATGATGACATTGTGGAGAAATTTTTTCCCTTGCGTTAGAGTGGCATCATTAAAGGCGTGCAATCCTCATGTCACCATAGCTTTCAAAATGGGGGCCACCGAACGAAAGTCGAATCAACTTGATGACAGTCATCATGCGTCATGGAGCAGTTTGCATCCGACCAAATCGGGACAGTTCTTGATTGGATAAATCCAGTATCTCTCTTGGAATTTGATTTTAGTGGCAGGTACTTTGTTAGCAGCGGCCGCAGCGGCTAAAGAGTAGGAGAGTGTCTCCGCTGAAGGAGAAGTTCCTGGAGACAAGTGTTTCAATTTTTGCTTCAAAATAGGAAGAACGGGTGTCAAATTGGGTTTGGCTTGCATCATCATCATCAAAGGAGAAGTCGAAGAACCTGAGGCTACTGGAGGCGAGGTCACCGTCAATGCGGGTCGTGGTTTGGGGATGTACGATTGCGCACTGGCCTCAATGTTTCTCTGGAGGGTAGAAGCTATTTTCTGGGGTCCTTTCTGGGACTTTTGTTTTTCTATACTGTGGCTGTTCTTGACACCACAGTTCTGTTTCTTCTGGGTACGTATGGGTCGGGGAGGGGCGTTTTTGGCGATGACTTTAGGGTCATTGGGATCCCATTTTGAGAGGGATCGAGTGATGACACCTCCTAGAGAATAGCTACTTCCAGTTTTCAAAATGATTTGCTTTTTGGTTTGAGTGAGAATGAAGTGATCTGGCAGTTGCGTGAAGGCTACTTTGCTTCTGTCAAAAACGCGTTTGGTTTGACGTGTAATGTGCACGATGCCTTGACGTGCTGTTACTGTAAACCGTCGTATGATTTCTCTGAGAGTGGTTTCTAAGACGCGGGCACATATTTGTGGATTTCTTTGCGGCTGATGCCGTACAAGGCACGAATCAATTTGATGGAAATATGAGACTCAAGGGAAATCATGTTGACGATGTGTGGGACAGATCTAAAGTGGCCTATGTTTTTTTATAGATCTTTTGCATGTCGACGGGTACGTATACACGACCGGCCCTCCGTGTTGGCACCAGTGGTGAAACAAAAGATTATGAAATAGCAAATAATCGGGATTTGTGGGTTTTAAATCTATGAGTAAATAGGAGTGAGTGGTTTGAAAGCCATCGTCGTATGCATGTGTCAGCCAAAGAGTTATCTGTTTGGCTAACATTTGCACTTGCGATTTATCTCTAGCTCTTTTAAACAAGATCATGTAATGAGCATTGAGACTGATAGTGCGATGGGCTTTACTTTGTTGTAACAAATTTTGTGTTATGTAAATGGCACTGACACTACGACGATACCTTTTGAACGTAAACCATAGTTTTATTTCTTGCTCGTCTTCTCCTAACATATCGTCGAAGATGTCCAGATGAGTTTGACTAAGGTCTGACACGATCCCGTCGTCTTCTCCAGGAATACCTTCCGTAAACGCGATTGTATCGTCTTGACCTTCTCGCATGAGTCTGTACGCAGATTGCCACTCTTTGTAACATCACACAATAGGTTGACGTAGACGATTGATCAAATGATGTTTATATTTGATAAAACGTCTGACAAATTCGGTTTTACCTGAACATCTCGGCCAGCAATTAACATATTAATGGTAAAGCGACGACAAAAGTCCTCCTAACTGACACGATCTAAGTTTTCTTCGATGACTTCAAAAGTGGTGGAAGAGTGAACAGAGACTGCAGAGGTAGCCATAGTGCAGGGAATTTCACTTTTGAAACGATGTCAGACATGACAAGAGTTTTTATACTTCTTTTTCAGGACAAGTTTATTTCAAAAACATTTTTAAAATGGAACACGGAAGACAGAAATATATACAAGCCAAAAGGTTAAGTACGTCCATAAAATGCACATCAAAACAAACAAAGTGCAGTATAAACAAGTCACTGTGCATCATTTTTTGGTGTCCTAGGGACATTTTGTAATGTTCTTATAGGCTCTACACTTGGCACAGTCACACAGGGTCCTCCGAGAATGACCTTTCGGGGCTGGTACCAAACAACACCGATCGTACCGAGCCCACTGGGAATCCGCTGGATACATAATATTCCGATGAACCAACAGGGCTGTTCACAATTTTAAACAGGAAGCACAATTTATCTGTCATGGTAGTAATCAAATATGGCACTTCGAGACCATTGTTCTTGAAGTCAGAAACTTTGGGGGTCCTAGACAAGGTGTACAGAAATGGTGGTTCTGAATCTTATGGGTTATGGACTGTTCACTCGCTCCCTGAATGTTTTTGGTTTTAACTCACTTAATCCATCAACATGACTTGATCGTCTCTATGATCTCGGTAGCAAACATCACGTTGCAGTGCAATGGTACCCAGGCCGTTATGAGGCTCCTGGCCAGGCAGTTCATGATTGATTTCGTCGACTTGGTTTGTTCTTCCCAGTTGATTCTATTGTCCTCTATACTTATGCCCTGGTAACGCCTACCCATCACTTGTCATTGGAAAGTAGTGATATGAGACGACATGGGATCACATGAGGTCTAATGTTACACTTTGTCGTTTGCAGCATGTGGCCTAAATTTATAGAGTGACGTAGACATCTATGTTCAATTTGATCGTTTGCACTATGGGGTTATGGGACTTTAAAATGTTGAATGTAACATAGTAAACGAATAGGTACAATGAGAATTGACCTCTCGGTAGTGGACACTAGCAACAATGTTGCAAGGAGCTGTCCTCAATCAGGCGGAACACTGGCAACAATGTGGCAAATGGCTGATCTGAATGCGTGCTAATCTAGGTAGGGACAAATATAATAGATATGCATAGACATAGACATAGACAAACAAACAAATACATCAACATGGCAAGAGAGAATACATATCCTTTCGAGGCAATCGAGTGGCACTGAAAAGAGCCTTTGTGGTTGTTCTTTTGTTGCTAAAACCATTCGGTTAACATAGACGGCATGGCACGGATCTTCTTCTCTTCCTCAAACTTCGTCTGACCTCTGGGCCGTAGATTAAGACTCTCTTTAGAGATCCTTGCCTCTCCACATAGATCCTTCGTTTCCAAAGGGTTGTATCAGTCATCTAGGTGATTGCCCATGATGAAATGACATACATGGGATAGTCCTGGTTTAGAATCATCTGCGATAGGATGGTAGACGATTTTGCGTTAGCCCACATCTTGTGTCGAGAACAGGTGAAGGGAATGAGGTGAACCGCGGTTATTTATAGTAGAAGAGCGGATCTAAACAGATTGAATTATTTCACCAACCCTAACACGCGTTTAAAATTTAGTCACAGCGCGGAGTCTGTCCTCCAATCCGAAGAGAGCTGCATGTGACGTCACATTCCCTATATAGGTTCGCTATCGTCTGTGCGCAGTGAATCAATGCGACAGAGTTAGAACAAGACGAAAACTAAGAAGACGATGAATTGGGGTGCACCGGCCGTGGAGACGGGATGTGATGGCATATCAGCGCCGTTCAAATCAAATACAGTCCTGCTTCCAGAACAAAGTGGTTTTAATTGGGATTTAATGGATTTTCTCTCTTTTTCAGAAGAATTTGTACCTGTACCAGTACCTTCACTACCTTCTCCTTCCTTACCGTACGTCGAGGATTTTAAACAGAGAACGAAGAATTCAACAGCAACAGCGAGAAGAAGTGGCAAAAATAAAACGACAGGAAGAAGAAGAAGAAGAGGAGAGGAAAGTCTAGGAGAGAAGAAGGACGGTGAAACTCAAACGGAGAGGGTACTCTCAGACATTTTACCAGAGTTAATGAGTCTGAAACACATGTATCAGATTTCTTTAATACGACCCAAGAGATAAAGACCTTCTAGAGCCAAACAGTCCAACCAAGTCCACATACCTACGATACCTGAGTTACCAACCCTAGTGATCTATACCAAATCGTGGTAAGGAGCAGGTTCAGAACTAGGCCTTGGCCGTGGGAAAGGGATAAGGAAGTTAAATCTGGTTACTTCCCTTTCCTGAGTATGTTTTCTTTTTAAAAAACACCCACCGATTTGTTTCCTTTTTTTAAATATAAAAAACAAACACCCAATGGTCTTTTTCAGGGCCACCTCACCTATCTCGAAAAGAGTATTCGTTTGGAAAAATCAATTAAAACACAAAAATCCATTTTTGCCCATGATGGACTTTTGTGGGTGGGTGAGTGCAGGTCCTTATTATAAGCATCGAAACCAAGAGACACTTACGTTTTCCTTTCTGGTATTTTCTCTGGTACAAATTGTACAATCCATTTCACAACACATGTCTTTAACATGTTCATTTTTCTTCTTCTTTGTCTTTTGAGTCTCTGTTTTTTTTTTTTTTTTTTAATTTCTTCACTGCTTTTCCTCCTCTCCCCGAGTGGCCGAGTGGTGTAAAGCGCTCACCGTTACGGATCACTGCCATCTCACCTCTGTCTGCGTGGGTTCGAGTCTCGGGCTCGGCCAGTGTGGTTATGTGAGAAAGCTTGCCGGTAGCTACTCGTGGTTCGGTGGTTATTTCCGGGTTCTCCACCATTAATACTGGCCGCCATGTATAGCCTATCTTGTGCTGAAAAATGGCGTTAAACCCTATGACAAAATGCTCCTCTTTCTCACTTTCGTTTCGTCTTAATTTCTTCCCTTTCTTCTCTTTCTGGACGTGTCTGGGATCTTTCTTTTCGGGGGGACCTATTCTTTCTGTTCGGAAACACTCTCGTGCTTTTACTCCTGTTTTGGGGGCATTCTGAAGACCAATGTCCTCTCTCTTGACAATGGAAACAGGCATCCTGACTTTTGTCTCTTATGAGGCTTGTCTTGCTTTTTTGACGTTGTGGACATTCAGAAGACCAATGCCCTTTCTTCTGACAGATTGCAAGTATCTTGACTTCTATCTCGAAAGAAGGGGGAGTAGTTCGTCGGCTACTCTGAAGCAAGCCTTCATATGACACAAAGCTCTGGTCAGAAGTTTGATATGTTTTCGTTCTTCCATATTTCTTCTAGGGTTGAGGGTGAAATGAATACTTTGAGGGTAGACACTGACCTTTGTGTTTGGAAGATACTGACCTTAGAATGATAAACTGTGGACCATGGCGTTTAAAATATAGTCATTTGACGTTTAGAAATGAAGATGAAACGATCGCATTATTTCATGAAGAAAGGAGAAGAAAGTAAGGGGCAGAAATGTGACCAATTGCCTCACACAGTAACTGAAGTCTTGGCTCAAATTCATGGAAACGATTTTGAAGATGACATGAGTGAACCAGAATCAAGACCCAGAGAGTCTACGTCAAACGAAAAGCGACACTGTACATGGCCCACGTTTCTCTTCCAAAAGGGACCTGAACACGCAGAAAAGTGTTATTGGTGGACAAACTTCGCAGTATCAAGCGCAGGATTGTCCAAATTAACAACACCTATTTACTATCCACACCAAGGAACGAGAATGCATAAGACACACACACATATACTATCCACACCAAGGAACGAGAATGCATAAAACACACACACATATACTATCCTCACCAACGAACGAGAATGCATTAAACACACACCTATTTACTATCCTCACCAACGAATGAGAAAGCATAAAACACTCACCTATTTACTATCTACACCAACGAATGAGAATGCATAAAACACACACCTATTTACTATCCTCACCAACGAATGAGAATGCATAAAACACACACCTATTTACTATCCACACCAACGAATGAGAATGCATAAAACATACACACTATACTATCCTCACAAACGAATGCGAACGCAAACACACACACACACACACACACACACACACACACACACACACACACACACACACACACACACACACACACACACACACACACACACACACACACACACACACACATACACACACACACACACACACCACCGGAGATACCATCCCTAGCGATTTCTACCAAATGATTGACAGGAGCAAGTCCAGAAGTAGGCCTTGGCCGTGGCAAAGGCTTAAGGCAGTTAAAGCGGATTGCTTCTCGTTCCTGAGATTGTTTTCTGAAAAAATACCCAATGACCCTTTTCAGGGCCACTCACTTCTTCCGAAAAGAGATACTAATTCATTTTGCCAAAATCAACTAAAACTCAAAATTCCTTGTTTACTCAATGATATACGTGTGTGAGTGCGTGAGTGTACGTCCTTAATATTCTAAACAATCAAAACCAAGAGACACCTACGTTTTTTTCAGTCTGGTCTATTCTGTTAAAAAATTTTACAATCCAATATCACAACACAATATAACACAACACTTTTTTAAAAAGTTCATAGACTTCTTCTTTGTCGTTTTCTTTACTCTCTCTGTTTTTTAAATTTCTTCACTTTCACAGTTTTTTCCTCCTCTTCTTCCTGACTTTTTTCTCGTCTTCGTTTCTTTTCTGTATTCTCTTTTTGAACGTGACGGGGTTCTTCCTTTGCCGAGGGCACCTCTTTTTCTTCTTCCTCCTCCTGCTCCTGTTCTTTCCTAGGACACTCTGAAGACCAATGTTCTTTCTCTTTACAATGATAACAGGTATCTTAACTCTTGTCTCTTTTGACACTGGTCTTACTTTTTTGACGGTCTGGACATTCTGTAGCCCAATGCCCTTTCTTCTGACAGATATAGCAAGTATCTTGACTTTTATCTCGAAAGGAGGGAGAGTAGTCCGTCGGCTTGTCTGAAGAAAACTTTCTTATGACACCTCGCAAAGCTCTGATCAGAAGTTCGATCTGTGTGGGTTCTTCCATCGTGTTGATCGGCTTGAGAGCGAAATGAATACTGAGAGGGAAGGCACCAGCCCTTTATATATACACTGAGTCTGGCATGGATATATAGGGATCCGTGGCGTTTCAAATGTAGTCATTTAACTTTCTACAGTCAAGATGAAACGATCGCAAAGAAAGGAGAAGAAAGTAAGAGGCAGAAACGTGATTTATCGCCTCGCACAGTAGCTGAAGTCTTGGCTCAAATTCATGCCAGCGATTTTGAAGATGAGATGAGTGAACCAGAATCTAGGCCAAGAGAGTCTACACCAAACCAAAGTCCATCACCACCAGTAAACCCTGAAAAGTACTTCCACATTCGAAAGACGGACAAACGCTCCTCTAGAAAATTTAGAACTACGGCCTACACGTATGCAGTGAAGTTTAAAGATTCCAAGTCCGACGTACCGTTGGAGAAAGCAAAAGGGTTCATCACTGATGTGTGGGATTCTTTGTTAACCACACTGAAACGGCAATGTCAAGCCAAAGAAGATGATAGCTTGAGACTTTCTATTCATCACGACAGTTTGAAGTCACCCGTGTGGATCGAGTTTAGCAGCTCAGCAGAATTGACACCTTCCAAAGTCATGGACAAGATTCAACACGTACAACAATCCAACGACAAGTTTCACATCACCGACGGAAAAGCGACACTGTTCATGACCCACGTGTCTCCTCCCAAAGGGATGGGACATGGCAAGAAAAAGGTGATCTTGAAAGACAATCTTCGCAGCATCAAGCGCAGCATCGTTCAAATTAACAACCCTCAAGACCAGATGTGTTTAGCCCGTGCCATCGTGGTGGGACGAACGTATGCCGACAAGAACGACACGGCAGAATGGAAAAGAGCCTGGAAAAATATTCAACAATCGGACCGAGCCAAACAACAAAGAGATGCAGAACTCCTGTTACAGCAAGTACGGCTATCCAAAGACACACCCTGCGGCATTCCTGAAATGAAAAATTGCAAGACGTCTTGGCTCCACGCTACATCTTGAAAGTGCACCCTTAAGAAGTGCGCGGACCTCTGTTGTTTCGAGGCAAAAATTTCAAAGACGGAAAATACATTCACGTCTATCATCACGATGAATATTTTGATGCCATTACCAGTATCACTGCATTCCTGTCATACGGTTATTACTGTGAGAAATGTGACTATGGCTATAACAATCGAGAGCAACACAAGCATTGTGGATCGAAATGTGAGGGATGTTTAGCCTCTAAGCCCTCTCTGGACCAAGGACAAGAACGAGTGCATTGCCCAGCTTGTCAGCGCACGTTTGTCAGCCCTACCTGTTACCAGCAACAGATGAAGACACAAGATTCACAGCACAAAAGTTCTTGCCAACTCCTAAGATTATGCACTGTTTGTGAACAAGGCATCCGTAGCAATAATGCCAAGGCGCACGTAATTTTGATATCGAATGCATGCAAGAGGCTGGCATTCACATTCCTAATTTCTGCGTGGCTCATCGAGCGTGCAAGAAGTGCATCCAAAAGCCTATCTTTAGTCATTGCCCTCACTGCAGCAAGATTCTTGGAGAACGTGAAAAAAATCTTTCGAGGATCTAACACGGTGGTCGATTTTGCCCAACTGATCTTAGACAGCATCGACGAGACGTGGAGCCAAGAGTACATCGAACGTTACGGAGATTGTAATCGCTATGCCACGGTGCTGGCTCACACTTTCTCGGGATACGATGGGCAATTTCTTCTGAAATACTATACGGAACATTGGACCTAACGTCATAAAGTCACCTTGAAAATTATTTCTGTGCAAGTGGGACAACTCCAGTTTAAAGATTCGATCAGTTACTTGGCCGTGCCATTGAGAATAACGCCTAAAACGTTTGGAATGACAGAAATGTCCGAAGGCTATTTTCCCAACTTTTTCAATACCGAAGTCAATCAGCATGTCGTTCTACCCCATTTGTCTGATGATCGCTACTAAGACTCCTACAACATGCGCACCGAACAACGAGAAGCTTTCTACGCATGGTGCCACTCTCACGCCTCGGATCGCTTTGAATTTCAGGAAGAAATGTTAAAGTATTGTCGTTCCGACGTGGAAATTTTGAGGCAAATTTCGAGAACTGTTCATGGAACATCGAAGGATCGATCCTTTGAAAGAAGCCTTCACCATCGCCAAAGCGTGTTCCTTAATGTTCCGCAAACGCTTCATGCCCGAAAACACACTGGCTGTCATCTGCCCTCAAAAAGACGAATTTTGTCAAACGTCAATAATCGGTCAAAGTCCTACGCTGGCTACATTAATCGGAAAATATTCGGTGGATGGCTGGGACTTAGAAAACCCCAAGATAGCGTATGAGTTTAACGGTTTCTTATCTCACAGATGTCCCATCTGTTACACCCAACGTGACACTAAAAATCAATTTCTATAACGTACCATGGAAGACTTGTACGAGGCTACTTGTCGTCGCCGATTGAAGCTAGAACAGCAATGATACCAAGAGGTGGAAATGTGGGAACACGAGTACGATCACCGTTTGAAAACTTATCCAGAGCTGAAACGCATCGTGGAAAGTTACATGCGAATGTTTCAAATCGGAAACTGGATCTGTTTGCCATGCCGCCCACCTTGATGACGATGCAAGAAATCCAATGGGTATAATTTCGTCCCGTCTCCTCTTTGACAGCGTCGACTCCCATTGAATGAGAAATCAAATGACAGCCCGAAGATTATATCAATCTGAATATCAATTACTTGTACCTGAAAGTCAAAGTTCTATATAAGAATGGAGATCCTATAGATGACGATGAGAAATTAGGTCTCGGCAACAATTTCGTCCATTACTTGTTCAGTGGAGTGGATTTGTATTTGAATAACAAACTTGTCAGAAGCAGCATTGATATTTACCTTTACCGAACGTACCTGGAAAATCTCTTGACGTGCGGAATAGATACCAAGAACTCTCATTTGGATGCATGCGTGGTATGGAAACCTGATCAAAAAGACGGGTTCTGCGCAAAAGCGGATGACTATGTGGGACTTAAAGACCTCCAAAACAAGATCAAAAGGATGGGCAGAGTTTAGAACTGATCGATCGGTTGCATTGGATACGTGGTTGAAAGAGAAGAATTTACTGAGTGGGGTGGATGTCCACCTGAGACAGAATCGAAGCACTACCAGTTTCCACTTGATGGCTGATTCTAACGATTACAAAACCGTCATTGAGGGAGCCAGACTCTACGTACTATGCGTGGAACTTTTACCTAAAGTGGGAAACGACATCAGTCACTCTTTGAGCAGAACGACCGCCAAGTACCCGATACATCATCAATCCACGATCGAAGATCCTCGGTTCCAAGGACAGTTTCCCAAACGTTTAATCATTGGCATCGTCGAGAATGTAGCCTTCGATGGAGCCCGCAATACAAATCCGTTCAACTTTCAACACTTTTGCGTCTCCAGAATCGAAGTCTTTCGAGATGGCAAGACGTTGAGTACGAGAACCTTGGAACCTAACTTTGCTTAGAATAATTGCTTGAGATCGTTCTTGTCTTTGTACGAAGCCACCTGACAGTATAGGAATAACATCAGCCACGGCATTTCGTATTACGAGTATGCAAGAGGTTACATTTTGTGGCTTTTGATTTCACTCCATACCAAGGCAGCGACGAGGGACATGCCCACCATATATAATCCGGTCAGATTCGTGTGGAGCTTCAGTTTCCAAACCTACTCCCTGATGAAACGGTGAACGTCATCCTGTATGCCGAATTCGACAATACGATAGAAGTCAACAGTTTGAGAAAAGTCATTCTAGACTATTAGAAACTATTGAAGACTCTTGTCTCTCTTTGAATGGTAAAGAATATTTGGAAATGGAATCGTAGGGTATTGTGAAAGTAGAACCATCCAACAGAAAAGACAAAAACAAAGAGAACATGGTGATGTTCAGATGGCCAGAACAAGAACAAGATATAGTCTGCTATTTTGCCAAACAGCTTGGGGGAAAAAAATTCGGCATTCACCAAGAAAGATTGCTATTGATGTCAAAACGATTTTCCCATTCAAATTCATCGCGATAAATGCCTAAAGATGAGTCAAGAAAAAATTGGACGTGTATCTGGAGGACGCTTGGGGTCTCAACTCGGAAGAAGTAGTGTTGCAGTGGTATAAAGCCTTGTAGGATAATTCTTTCCATTTATTGACTGCTGTAGAGATTCAGCCTATCGAATGTTTCTTGACCAGGGTACGGAGACGAAGTAAAGGAACGATTACTTGACAAAAGATTTTCAAGCAAAATGTCAGGATTGAATTGATGACATATCATTATCCGTGAAACAAGAAAAATAAAAACAATATTCATACCTGGGAACTGTATTACCTTTTGAAAAACAATTCGTACACCGTTTCTTGGAATCATGTCGCGTTAGCAAAAGGTGAACTTCCTCATCGCGAACATAAAGGCCATCAAGCCTATGTCATTAACACGGATAACAGTCATCTCCAAGGAACCCACTGGGTTGCCGTCTACTTTCCCCAATATGCCTGTGTCGAGTATTTCGATTCGTTTGGATTACCACCTTTGGAAGACGGCATCATGGACTTTTCGAGAAGAATTGCCCAGACGGCTCGCTTCAATAATGTGAAATTTCACGGCACAGATTATATGGTGTGTGGACAATATTTTGTGTATTTTCTTCATCAAAGAAGTCTTGGATATCCCTTAGAACTTTTTGTGACTTAATTTGATCGTGACTCTTCTGGAAACGATGAAAAAGTAGATCGATGGTTTTGTGAACGTTACGAATCTCTCTTGTCTTTAGCTTGGAAACGTAATGTACATCAATGACCAAACGACCTGCATCCGCGGAAGTCTAACTTGACTTCATAACGTTGTCAACCTTGTCAAAAGTGTATTCTTTAATATTGTAGTATATATATTATGTGTTGTTTGTTTGTTGGTTGAAACAAAATGTTATCTTTTGAAAAAATGGTCGGTGGTTGTTTTTAAATTTCGTTTTTCATTATACCTGCTATTTGACTTCTCTCTATCCCTCACCATGAGATGAGCTATAGCGATCCGACGCTAAACAATCGCTGAGATTTTTTCTATCTCGTACTCTCTTGAGTCTTGTTAAGCGGGCCTGTCTCCAGTCTGACCATCCATTGTTGACTCGTCTACCTATGAAGATGTGTTCATGACTAGCAACGCTGAATGAATCCCACGTGAATTTACATCGTGTCATGCAAAATAAGATACCCAAGCCTGATGAGCTTTGAAAATGTCATGATTCCATAATTGACCCAAGACCTGATAGAAGAGGTGTTTAAAGAAGAAATCAAGAAGGAGCAAGAAAAGTGGACCGCGAGGTATAGACTGCAGCAAGAGGAGAGAGAACAGCTATAGCAGCAGCAACAACAGCTACAAGAGCAGACAGAGCATGGCAGAGTTTTTGTGGGCTGAAGTGTGGCCACGAAAGTGTTCTCCTTCTCCCTCCTCAAAACAGTCCTTATCCTGTGGGGATGCCTGCAGGTAAACGGTGAGACAATCTTAGACGATAAGAGATTGTCTTATCCCCACAACAAAATAGGACTTTTCATGACTACCACTAACAGTCTAGAAAATAGTAATCAGATTGCCAAAATATTTGTTTGTCTGTGTTTATTGGTAGGTTAAACAATATAAGTGTACCTATAAACACTTGTTTTTTTTTTTTGTTTTTTTTTGTTTGTTTTACGACAAAAAGATTGAGGTGTGCCTATATACACTTCGTCTCCCATAAGTGTAAGATAATCTTTGTATACTTTATGTATGAGTGGTAATAAAGTGTGTTTGTAGGTAAAAAGTGAACGTGAGTGTCTCGTTTAGGTCCGCTAATTCCATTCTATTTTAATGATGGTGGAGTGTGTATTGTTAGGTTTAATCTGCAGCTAACATAGCAGGAAGTAGGACATTCAATCAGTAATGGAGCTAGAGACTGAGATGATTCCCACCCAAGCGCTGAGTGCACTAAGGGGCCTTGTTATCTTTGCTGCTAAGGGTTGGAGGTTAAGAGCAAAAGCTAACAAAATATGTTTGCTTTTAATCTGGGACAAAAGAGAAAACGAAGCTAAACACAGGTCCAGGAGACGTAAAAGGGGCATTATGCAGCAATAGGAGGAGCACATTTTGCAGACCCAGTTAGCAAGCAGCCAACCTTCTATGATTCACGAACAAGACAAGCCCCAACAGGTGACCAAGCCTAGAATTACAACTTCAGGGGCCCGGCAAAAGTTTACAAACTGCTCAGGAAAAAACCTGACCACGTTCAGGTAAAACTGCAACCAAAACAACAGCAACGAGCTCAATCAACACAGGAAAAGGAGACAGTTGCTAGTATTGTGGCTCAAACTCCTAGAAGTTTGACTCCACCTGTAAGTTCAACACCTTTGCCTACTAAACTGAAACAGGATTTCACTAAGATGCTTCAAGACGTTCGTTCAAACTGTCTTAAGTGTTATAAAGGAACCTAGTTTTACTGTCCTGGTGGAGGATAAATTAGAGGACAGTATAGAGGAGGAGGCATAAGGTAAGCAAGAGGAAGAATTCGACCAAGATGAGGCTACATAATCTGGGACTGCATGTGGCCGCAGCTGACCCCAATAAAGTTGGCAATCTTATTAGCTCAGTCACATACTTGGCGTGTAGGTCTCTCAGGACTATGAGACCCAAGCCCCAACGATGGTTATTTGGAAGACGTATCCTGTATAGCCTGTACGGCGGTATCAAGAAACTAAGATGGCAGAGGAAATTTGGGAAGATGAAAACTGCCAGAACACCTTTAACCTGTTGCCATAAAAGCCCTTTTCAGGGCTACTCTAAAAAGTGCCTCTTATCAAGGGATTTCAGTTTGGCTTGGAATCCCAATTTGATCAAACTACTATACCTAATCTGAACATTTGACTACCGTTCAAAAATTGCAATCACATACCTAATATTTACTTTAAAATTGTTATTGTCGCTTCGATATTTTTCTCAAAAATTCTAGGAATATTTTATTACGTGCACTATCGTACTAGATAATATTCGATGGTTAGGAGATAGGACAATTTATCAACTAATGAGAACTTGGCTAATTGCACAGGTGGGTAACACTCATTTCTTGTTATTATTTTGTTTTGTCCATTAGTTCAACTAGACTGAATGTGAATAATTAGGTACGGACTGGCGTTCCAGGGCTTTGGACAACATCCATAGCGTTCGCACCAGCTGCCGAGTCCCTTTCCTCCTTTTCCTCACTCGGACACCTTACCATGACGGAGATGTGGAACAATTTCCACCCGCCTAAACACCAGGTTCTCCGATGTGACGTCATAGTCGGCGACCAATCGCGGCTGACGTCTCATTCAGCTTTGGTTGACGCCTAGTACGGCTGTAGACTAGACCGTCATTCCAAATTGAACTTGAGTGCCTGTTGGGTCTATTCCCACTCAAGTAAAGCCTCTGAGAGCTGGTTGGTGCTGTGGCGGAGTGGCATGGAGGTGCATGGTATAACATACTGCATGTCCGGACTGGAGACCCATGCGTGGATGAAGAAAAATTGTCCCGTAATACGTGCATGCCAACGAGTCTCCTCTTACATTGAGGAATGTATTGTTGTGGTTACAAGTTAAGCACTTTACTCTTCAGTATTCAAGTCAATTCGCAAGTTATTGTATTCAATTAGGTCGTTTGGGACTTAGTTGACCCACGACCTGATGGCAAATTTACAGCATGCCGTGAGTGCATTAACGCCTGGGGGATTAGGCTCTAATTCCTTCCCCCAGGAATAATTAACACCCAGATGTGCAGGCATTAACAAGTCGTACATGCACGACTGTGCGCACACAACCATAATTCAAAGATCTCTCTTTGATAGCTTTTGTGTAAGACGGATGTCTTCCTTCTCGTCCATGCTTCAGACATATAAACGGAGCGTTCGTCAGTATGGCTAACTAGCGTTGATTGATTAATATCAAAAATGAGCAGAATTTCAAAACTGCCTGAACTTCATATGCACCTGGAGTATGTAAGGCGCATCCTTGATGAGCTGGCCATGGAGGCCATAGCAGAGCAGCTAAGATTGAAGAAAAAGATGTGAAGAAAAAGAAGAAGGAAAAGAAAAGATAGATGCTACCTCACCTCATACTTATGCCTCTGTGTGAGATGAAGCCCGAGGTGAGTACGCCAACGCCACCATATCAACCACAGTCACAACCACTACCACCAGTACCAAGAGCCGCTGTCATCCAGATGGAAAACTGGGAGGATCAGTTGGAGAGACAGCGGAAACAGTGGGATCCGCAGCGTCGGAATGTGATAAGGAGACATCATCCCCAGGAAGTCTTCACTAACCCTCAGAGTGAAAACTAAGATGATCAGGCCACTAAACCACTCTCTGAGCTCCCAACCAGAAGTATCACATGGGAGCAGGATTGCAACCGACGTTGCGTGATAGTGCCCGGTATTGAAGGTGCAGTCATTAACCAGGTGTACTGTGAGTTATAAAAAAGAACCATTCTCAGGGCTAACCAGGTCTCTAGAAAGAGAAGCTGATCAAGTTGCCAAAGATATAACCGTGTGTGCTTGTGTCTGGGTGTGTTTGTGCTTGTGTGGGAGGGGTTCGTTTAGGTTTGTTTGTGTGTGTAGTTTTGTTTGTGTTTGCGTGCGTGCGCGTAGGTTTGTGTGTGTGTTTATTTGTATGAATATCTTTCCCGTAACAAACACCTTGTCCCTATACGTATGAGAATTTTGTGTGAATGTGGAGTAGTGACATTATAAACACTTACTCCTTTCCTGATGTGATTGATGTAATGGTGTTTTTTGTATATAAGAAAATGTTCTTCTCCAAAATGTATTGATAGAAAGTATAGTGGTTTTGTTAGTATGAGTGTGTTGATTTGTATAAAAATTTATTTTAGGTTAGTACTCTCATCACTGTGGATTGTTTAGGAGGTGATATAGGTAGCTGGTAAAAGGGGATGTTTTTTTCTGCACTTCCGTGCCTGAGACATAAAGAGAACAATCGTCAATTGAGACATTGAACATTTAATAAAAAATGGCTTCAAACCACATGGGGATGATGATAAAATTGCAAAAGGTGGTGGAAACCATACACATCGTAGAGGAAATGTTGGTTAGGATGCAGTATGGGGCTTAGAGCCTGCACAGATTGAAAAATAATTTGAAGAAAGTGAAAGAAATATTAAATGAACTAATCAACAGGGAAAAAAAAAAGAATATGAGGATGGGGAGGAAAAGGAACAAACCAGAGCTTACAATGCTAAGCTGGAAATAGAAGAGCAGAATGAGAAAAGGAAAAAAGAGGAGGACGAAAAAGAGAAGATAAAGTGGAAGTTTGTAATGTAATTTGCTGCTGGAGCAAAAGAAGGGAGGAAAGAAAATAGAAGAAAGCTAAACGACCCTTTCCAGAGCCACTCCATTGCCTCGAAAAAATACATATTGATGTATTTGTTTGTTTGTCTATGTCTATGTCTATGTCAATCTTTGCTGCATTTGTCCCTATCTAGAGTTGCGCTTATTCAGGTCAGCCCCTTGCCACATTGCCGCCAGTGTTCCGCCCGACTCAGGTCAGCGATTTGAAACATTGTTGTCGGTGCCCAGTACCATGACGTCAATTCCCATTGACCCTATACGTTAACTATGTTAAATTCCCAATGTTGAAGTCACATTCGACCCCATAATGCAAACAATCAAATTTAACATAGAAGTCTACTTGACCCTATATGTGTTGACCCCATAGTGCAAACGACCAAATTTATCATTAGACTTTCTATGACCCATGTCTTCCCCTATCACTACTTTGGAAGATTTCCTATAATCTTATGGATGTCAATAGCGCCACCTAGTATTATTCAATCTCCACACCACATGCAACCTCCAAAACACAGATTTCGTTCTATTGGCAGACGAAGATGCAGTCAGAGGTGACAATTCTGTTACAAATGACCCTTTACGATTAATGATGTGCGAACGTTTGGAACCGCACACCTCACACATCGATCTTGCCATCAGGCGAATATTTCTGTTTGTTACCTCCATAAGGTTTATGTTCTAGCATTAGTCCCAGTGACACTTGCTGACAGTTGTATGATAAACCTTTATTATTTTATAAGCTGATAAGAGGAGAACCTAAGTACAAGTCTGTTTCTAGAAGCGTGTTAAACAATAGATTTAGCTAGGCGACTTATCAACTTATGTCTGTAAGGCCCTGTTAATGCTGTTGAGTTAAGTTAAATCGGTATTGGTCGTTTATATTGAGCCACTATAGCATTATTACTTTGTTGCTGCTGCGACTGTATATTACAACAGAAGCTTATTTTAAGTATTCTTACGTCTTCTGTTACGATAACCACATGGTGATGTTACAAGATCGCGTTATTTTTCGCATTCAGTTTCCAATTTCTGGTTTTTATGTGGACCGAGTTACACTGCATCAGCTGCGACAAGACCCACTGCAAGCAATGCTGAGCCAAGTAGTTTTGGAAAAAAGTTTTGACGAACGAAATAGCACGCCAATAATTTAACCATCAGTGGTTGCATAACCACTTTGTTTCTTTTTATTATCTCTCTTTTTACTCTGGCTTTTTCACTCTTGTTCGTACCTTCACACGCCAAAGCAGCATTAGTGGCAGTAAAGTTATCATCATTAGCAACAGCAGCTCCTACAAGCGTTTTTGTCGTAGCAGCTAATTTAATTCTCGCTGCAGCGGCGTTATTAGTGTCCCTGCACCACCAAATGCTTGTAATATAAGATCTCATGTAATCTTCGCTGAGCATAATTAAATTAACCATAGCTATTAATTTCATTCACGGATTGATTGTTCATCTGCATCATTTTTCACTAACGGATGCAACGGTTTCTGATGAGACTGCTGCCTCTCCTTTAAAGTATCCAAAAGCTGATCTTGCTTCACAGCATGTGCTATTTTCATTTTCTCGCCTTGGATAACAGCGGTTTAAACAGTTTCTGTGCGACATCGTGCTGAAACGACTGCTAACTCATTTTATCATCAATCACTTTCTGAAACAAAGACGCTCATTGCTCGATAAATGTTTGGACCGTATCATTGCGCAGGCATTTCCTGCTGATCTTCTCAAACGACATGTAGTTATACTGACGACGACGGATAAAATTCAGCGTTAATACTAGAAACGTCGTTTTTCATCTTTGGACAGGTAAGTAAATCTAGCAAAAGCCTTTTCCTTTTGTTTCCGTCACTGTTTTTGCATTACAGCGAAATTTCATGAAATAGTGTTTAGAACCAGACGTAGCTGCGAAGTAATAATTTTTATTTTCTTTAGAAGTTATGCTGCTGCAGTGGTCTGGCTCCATATCGGTGATGTCCCAGTTGCCCAGCCCAGTAAACAGCACAAAACTTCCTTTGTCACAACGGATGTATTTCGGAACGTCGTATTTTGAGTGCGTCAGGTGAATGCTTTTGCAATGCTTGTTTCTCGCTAACAAATCCTACTCGCAAACTTTTACCATGTTATCGCGGACAAATTTTAATGTCGTCAAACGAGATAATTTTATGATAGAGTTTCCTTCCTCCACCGCTTGTATCTCGACTTGCTTGATTATGGCAAATATGGAGTTGCCGCAAACAATACCTGGAATATTTTTCCAGAGACTGGCTAATCTCGGAGATAGCCCTCTATATGTCCACAGTCCTCAAATACTGCCATCCAATATCAGCTGGATATAGAAGTCAATGGCGCCGCTGACTGGATGCAGGTTGATCTCAGCATGTATGGTCACAACATGAACTATCTCAAGAATGTGATTTATCCTTTGCCAGATTCCAACGTGGTATGGTTGTCGCAATCATCTAGATTAGTGCAAATTAAATTATAGCTCACAGTAGGAGAGACAACAGGACATATTTACATGGGAGGTAGAATGTTGTTTGGTCCTTCACTACAAGCTTTTATTCCGGTATTGGCGAAGGACCTTCAGGCGGCACTAGCTCTAAAATATGATAAATCCAGGGGGACTCTGACTGGAAATGTTCTTGTGATTTCACAAGGTTCAAGCGATATATTGATGACCACACCCTCATTAAGAACCACTCCTCAGAACTCTAGACGTGCGGCTGAGCTCGTCGGGTTGTACATGAGAGTGAATATGATCTACCACTTCGGTACCATGGACATTTCGATCTGATCGACATAGAGTCTGGTGGAATTATACCTCTTAGTTCCGATTGTGCAAGGTTTCCGAATCAACAATTGTAGTTACTAGTGGCAATAGGATAGAAACTTCACAAAAATCAGCTTGTACAGAACGACATTGATGGAAGGACAACAATCATACGGACTTGCCACGACGTGGCCTATTACGGAGAATACCCAAAAGATCTCGGATTAACATCTAAACTCGTAAGGGATAGACTAAGTTATTGTGAACAGGAGGCACCATGTCTTGAAATATCACCATGGCCGCTGGGGTTAAACTTGTAATGACGTAATTATCTACTCACGGTCAAGAACGAAATAGACGCAAAAATGTATACAAATAAGTGCGCCATCAGAAACAACACCGGGTTCATACAATGTGTCACCGAAAAGACCGAAAATCGATGTCGCGTTTCCATTTCGACCTCGTCAGAATTTTCCGGTTTTCTCCAGGCCTACCAGGAATTCTTGGCAAGTAATCCAACCACTCACGTGTAGGCAGTAAACGGAGTCACTTCCAATATTTGGCTGCATATCCAAATGCTCTCAGCAGTCGCCATTTGCAATTTAGAATGCTCTGACCAAACAGTAGTGCTCAGCGCATCCTCATATGGAGATTACACGCAATGAAATCCGACAGCACTGCCGCATAAAGGTACAGCATCTTCGGGGTCCTCCGTGCTCGAATTTTATATCAATTCTACCAGCAACTGGCCAGGATACTGACTCCACCAGAAACCGAAAAGGCACAAGAGTTTGGTCTATGATAATCCACATTTTTGATCGAGGAGTCGGTAAGGAAATACTGAAGCGACTTCTGAGACCAACTGTTGAGTTAGAAATTTTGACACACAAGGCCACTTAAGATGGTATTGACTCGTAACAGAAAATTGGGCTCTCGTCCTTGGGATACGAAGTTTGCTAAAATATTTCAGAAAACGTTATTTTTAAAAATTTAAAGTCTCCTTGTTTCGGAAGTTTTAAATCCCAAGCATTATTTCACATTTTATAAATCTTTAGTGTAATCAACAAGCTTTCGTTTTTACAATGGCATCAAAAGTGGGGATATTTCTTTCGAATCCTACCCATGAGCAGTTAGAATTCTTGGAAAACGATGAATTTCATCAACCTGTCAAAAATTATTATCTTTCTGAGGTAAAATCTTAGTTAACGAAGCAAAAAATAAAAAGTACTTTGGTCCAGTATTTGGTGGAAAAGAATTGTTTGGATAAAAGTGTTTTGGTTTTGATCAGTAAGTCTGTATCAGAATCTGACATAAAAATAAAGGAATTAAAATTAAAATAAAGATTTAATTGGAGTTAAGAAAGCTGGAAATTCGGAAAAATATAAACAAATACTATTGAAAAAGCAGGAGAGAGAGAAAAAAATGCAGTTAAAGAAAGAAGAAAAACAAATGCTACTACAGAAAGAAGAGACACAAATGTCAGTTGCAATTGGAGAAAGAGGAGAGAAAGAGAGACAGATGCAAATGCATGTGCAAAGAGAGGAGGAGGAAAGAGAATATTAGTTAGGTTAAGAGAATTAGAGCTAGCAAATGAAAAGCACATTCCCACTTTATATAAAAAATTCAAGTTTTGATGTTACAAATAATATTAGGCTAGTGCCCCCTTTTAGGGAAAAAGAAGATAAATATTTTCCTCATTTTGAAAAAAAACTTGCTGAAAATTTGAAATGGCCAAAGGAACATTGGGATATATTATTACAGAGTGCACTATTTGGCGAAGCCAAAGACATCTATGCATCCCAGTCAGTACAGCACAGCAATGACTATGATCTGGATAAGGAATACATTTTAAAGTTTTGTGAGTTAGTTCCTGACTCTTATTGACAAAAATTCAGGAACTATAACAAAGAAGCTGGACAAACACGTCTCGAATTTGCAGGAGAAAAGGGCAATTATTTGATAGGTACTGCTGACGAGTATTCCATAGCTCATAAAGTTATTTTTGTAAGCAAATCTTCCACTCAGCTGTCTTCTGGGAAAAAAAAATATTTCAGCCTAAAACGAGCCCTTGTAAATTTTAATCTGGAACAACTTTTCGAAATCAAGTTTCTGAAAAGAAGGGTCAGAAACCCTTATCTCTTGCTACGTATGCCTATTGCAAGAAGAAAGGACACGTTATTTCTGATTGCTACAAATTGAAAAATTAGCATCAGAATCAAGACAGACCTGTTCCAAATGCTTTTATTTCTAAGAGGTCATATTCACGGTCATGTATTGAACGCAATACATTTGTTGCATCTAATAAACCCCAGTCTGATTTTATTATGGAGAATTATGAACCATTCATATCGAGGGGTTATTTATCACTCATGGTTGATTCAGACAATCCCATCCCTATTAAAACGTTTACGGGAAACGGGAGTTCTCAGGGTCTTTCATTATCAGGTAGTTTGCCTTTTCTGAGAAGTGTTCTTCTAACGAGAGTGTTTTTATTCAGGGAGTAGAGTGCGGCTTTGTAAATATTCCTCGCCATTGTGTACATTTGTCATCAGACTTATTGTCAAGACCCGTAAGAGTCGTTACAGTGTAAACTTTACCCATTGAGGCCATTCATTTATTACTAGGTAATGACCTAGCTAGGGATAAGTTTGTGATTAATCCACAATTGTAACTAGAAAGTCTTGATTGGATCAGAAAGTCGATCCAAATGGAAAATAAATCCCTGATTTATACGCTGCTTGTGCAGTTACTAGAGTTATGGCAAAGCCAGCTCTTGAGAATGATGTTAATCAGGAAAGTATTCATTTAACTGACACATGTATTGGTCAGGCGTTTGATGCCGTCACTTTCACTCATTGTTTAGATCAATCAAAGGGTATTGGTCACGGTGATCCTCTTTTAACTACATATTCTCTTTATTCTAATCAAGGTGACAAATGACAATCACTTGTCGTCGAACATGAAAAAGATCCTGAGAACTACAGCTTGTTTCAAAGAGCCATTAGGGAAACTGAAGCCACAGGAGTACCTGTTTGTTATTTCATTAAAAATGGGATTCTTCTAAGAAAATGAAGACCTCCAGAGGTACCTGCTGGTGACGAGTGGTCAGTGAACTATCAAATTGTAGTTCCAACATCGTACAGGCAGGAAATTCTTAGTCTGGCCCATGAAACTCCTTTAGCTGTTCATTTAGGGATTAGTTAGATTTATCACAATATCTTGAATCACTTCTATTGGCCAAAAATTAAAAGTGATGTTTGTAAATACTGTAGATCTTGCCATACTTGTCATATGGTAGAAGATACCTTATGCCCATTTACAGCATATTTCTGCATTTGACGAACCATTTAGCAGAATAATGGTATATTGTGTTGGTCCCTTACCTAAGACCAAGGCAGGTAACAAACGCTTGTTGACAATATTGTGTGCGGCAAGAAGATTCCCAAGGGCAAATCCATTGAGGAATATTGAAACTAACACAACAGTAAAAGCTTTGATAAAGATTTTTACTCAGTGTGGCCTTCCCAAACGTGTCCAATATGATCAACGTTCAAATTTTGTGTCTGGAAGTTTCAAGCAAGTTATATACGAATTAGGCATCCAACAATTCAAATTTTCTGCCTCTCATCTTGCGAGCCATTGGGCTTTACAAGGATTTCATCAAACTTTGAAAGATATGACTCGGTCATATTGCTTCGATACAGGTAAAGATTGTGATGAAGGCATTTATATACTTGTGTTCACTCTTTTGGAATCAGTGCAAGAATCTGTAGAATTCCATCCCTATGAACTAGTATTTTGACATACTGTGCGTAGACGACTGAAGTTGTTAAATGAGAAACTTCTTTCTAATGCAGATACTGGAAGTAATCCCCTCGATTAGGTTACCAGTTTTAAGTATACTTTATCAAAGGTTTGTGAGGTTGCGAGAGCTAATCTACTCAGTAAAAAATGAAATTAAGGTATGATAAAGATGCAAAGGAAAGGAGTTTTCAGCATGATGATAGAGTTATGTCTCTCTTGCCCATACCACGAAATCATCTTCAGGCCAAGTATTGTTGTCTTTTCACAGTTGGAAAGAAAATAAATGATTTGATTATAGCAGAAATACTCCTGGGAGGCGAAACCAGAAACAACTTTGCCACATAAATATGTTAACTGAATATGTTGAGAAAGATAGCCAGGTTAATCATGCAATTAATTTAGCTGTACCTGTCACACTGACTGAGAATTTAAACGAAGGAATGCAATCGGATTCTATTGATTTTGGAATGACAAATCTTCGGAATTTAGAAATTATGAATAATCTGGACCAGAAATTTTCATATTTGCAACAAGAAGGGAATTAACTGTTGACCGTCGTCCGGGAATTCGTTTTTGCGTCTTAATTAGTCGTATCACTAATGTTTTGGATAAAGGTTTGTCAGTTGGGCTTAAAACTCTTGACGTCTAAGTTGTATTTTGTTGTGATGAGTTTGGGCTGAATTTTATTTTCTTTAAATTATTGAATTCAATTGATTCTTTTCTATGAAAATACAAACGTGCTCTGACAAAATATTTGGACACAGACATTCACTGGAATAAATACTGAGTTCAGAACTGGAATAATATTTTCTGTGATTCGACAAGAGACTGTTGACACATCAAGACTTTTTTCACCATAACAGACACGTCACCGCCTTTAATTTCGGATCTCATCGGGACTTGAACTCAGTTCCATTCAGGACTTTTTATTACTAGGACTTGTGTCTTTAATTATTGGATTACTTTTGCATTTAATTAGCAATACTGTAAGTTCTCTTTTCTCATTTTTCACTTTGCATTCTAGGGAAATAACTTATTTCTTAAATTTTTACAAAGCTTTTTGTCTTCGCTCTTTTCTGTAGCTTATTGTAAGGGCATAGATTCGTAAAACCATGACGATGTTATACACATTTCTTGTAAAATCATGCTGGGAAGATCTCTTTTTTTAAAAAAAATTGCATTTCTTTTTCAATCTCTTTGTATGTCTACATGCATACTTTATTAGTTTCGCAGATCCTAGGCTCCTTCAAGACCTTCACTACATTTAGATCAGTCTTTCTAAGACTAAATTCCCCCAAAAGGCATACAAGCAGTATGTAACATCTTGTTATAACACAAATAGCAGTGAAATAAAACCCTACTGGGCGATGGTAACAGTCCCTTGAGTTTTTTAATGTCTTCCAAATATTCATTTTATGCAAAAACGCCCTTCAAGACCTTTCCTACATTTAAATTTGTCCTTGTAGGACTAACTTTAAAACAATGGCATGCATCAAAGTTTATGAGGCAATAGTAACAACCTCTATAGACCTTTAATATGAAATAACCCCCATAGTGAAATATAACTCTATGGGACAATAGTAGCAAGACCTATAGATCTTTAATATCTTAAAATATTCATTTTCTGCAACACCCAGCTTGAAGATATTTCCTACCTTTACAATAATGTTTAAATGATTAACTTTGATAGCAAATAGCATGTATGTATCATTCAATAGCTTGGGATAAACCCATAACTGTGAAATGCAAGTCTATGTGGCAGTTGTAAAATTCACTTTAGACATTTAATATATTTCTAATATTCATGTTTCAACATCTCCCCTCTAGGTCGCTTCTATCTTGACAGTAGTCTTTTTAGGACTATATAAACTCAAAAAAGCATGCAGACATAATGCAATAACTTGAAATAAACACCTTAGGCTGTGAACTACAAACCTACAGGGCAATAGCAACAGTTCGTATAGATTTTTAATATGTTTCATATTTTAATTTGTGCTACATCTCCCCTCATGACCTTTTCTACCTTTAAATCAATCTTTCTGGGACTGAATTGCAAAATATTACACGCAAGCATCATCCATCAACTTGGAATAACTCCCAATAAGTTCTATTGTGCAACAGTAACAAGATAATTACGCATTTAATATCTTCCAAATATTCATTATTTGCTACCACCCGTTGAAGACCATTACTACTTTTACAATGGAATTTAGGAGACGGCAGCCACATTTATATACGATAAGTTTCAGTAGATTGATGAAGATAATCCTGCAGGCAACATAAATATACAACCCCAAGTCTGTGCTCAAAATATCTGATAGCCCAATTCCAAGGGCCGCTCTAATTTCAGATCGGGCCGTTACTGAATTTTAAGCGATGAACTTGTTGGGCTTGTCGAACAAAAAATCTAATATAACAGAGAAGACTTCGATCGAACTGATGCAAAGAGGAAATTTATTTTCAAGACGTTGACCTGTCATAAGACTGCATTACATGCTAAAAACAGAATTTTTACTTGCAAAACCCCTGACGCAGACATGTTTTGAAAGTCAACATTTTCAGGAATTTTCGAAAATAGAACCCCAAAAGCTTCCAGTATATATACCTGTTACACGTAGTTGTAGCCAGTCATGGTTGGAGCTGATGTAAAACTACCCTTTGGGCATTTAAATACAGGTAATTTAAAGGCAAAGCAGGCATATATAAACCACCATTTCGTTTATTACTGAATTGGCTCATAGCAGCTAGTCTGATGTGTTTGAAGACTGGCCCTTGAACCGATAGTGCCAATTTTCATAGGTAAAAATATCACACAATGGAACAACCCAGTATTGGTAAATCAAACAGATGCTAGATTCATGTAATTGTAGGCAAACAAAAGTTAATACATATGATTGTATTGAACGAGAATGATTAAGCTATCTGTATTAAAGTTTATTGACAATCCAGTGAACAGCAGCAACATTTCTTTGAAGTCAGATTTTACCAGAACATAAAACAATACGTGATTATATCAATTATGAGATTAGTGTTCAAGTGTTATTATTTTTTAGGCGATTTATGAAGCAGTGCTAGCAAAACTAAATTTCAGAACTCGTGGTTGATGGAGTTTACTTTGTTTAGCTCGCCAGCAGAAAGGGGGTGGTCATTTAATTCTTTGCATATAAAGCAAAATCATGTCGACATACGGTACATCCTACATGCGTGTACCATATCTGTCAAGAAAGGAACACCATCTATATGTAACATATTTGATATGCTGAATTGAATATTCCGATTAGTTCTCTTTATTATTTTTCGCTATCTCAACCTTTGTAAATTACTAACTATTAATTGAGCTATGCTTTTCATAATGATTTTAGCAGTGAAAAAGACTGATTGAAAGATAATAATAAGCACACACTTGTATTTGCACAGTTGATTTATATTGATAAAGCGTTATCACCCACATTAGACAGAGGTGTTTAATTGTTGTCCGGGCTTGTGGAATTTGAGTCTGGCCTTGTGTTTTTTTTTATAGTCACTAGTCGCGGGACTGTCTGTATAAAAACATATTTCCTAGTGACACAGACCAAATTAATGCAGATATACTGTATGCACTGTTCAACCTGCCTACCACAATACTAGCTACAATTAAAATAATGGAAGATGAAACCACATTGTTACTTGATGCATAAAAATGTTCTGTAAGTAGTGTAGATATTTAATTGTATATTTGTTTTTATTATCTGTCAAATATTCCAGTATAATAAATTCATAATAGAAGGTGTTTCCTTCTGTTTTGGATGGTATTGAGCATGTCAGGAATTTGGCTAACGTTTAATCAGAAGCTATGTAGACATTACTATTATTACTATTACAATAGATAAAAAATAAAATGAATTATAAATGAGATGTAAATACATTGTTATTAATATTATTATTGTTGATTTTCAGTAAATATCTTTGTTTGTAAAATTTTGATAAAAATATCAGTCGATAAGTTTATAATGTTGTTTTATTTTTACTTTTATTCATTTATATTTTTTGTTTTTTAACTGAATGTATGTACTGTCCTGTGTGACTTTACTTGCAAGGTATTTTTTTTTCTTGAATAATAAGTAAAAGAACATTAAAATGGAAAAGAAACGTAAAGAAACTGCTTAAGACATCAGAAATAATACTGAGGGGAGGTTGGAGCCTTTGCATCTTTTCAAAACCATTTGACAACATGGTAGCAATTTAGGCATGCGTTTGTGGACCTTTTTAGAGTGAGATGAATACTTGGTGTCCATGTTAATGTTGTGAAAAGAATGCTGTGGAATTATGTAAACTCTTGTATTAGGAATTCTGTTCATGAAGTCGTTTGCATTCATACATTTATAGATGTCATACCATATACCATTCATGACGCACAAAATTTTTCGCAAAAATGCAAAAAGGAAAATATTAGGAGCATATTTTACCGAGGTATGTAACTACGATCAAAGTTAAATTCAGGATGTAAATTACATCTTTTTATACTTTATGCTTCATTTAAATCATCGGACGACACCAAGAACTAATAAAAATAAGTTTGTACCGACCTAGCTACCTTAATTTTGTTTTCATTCTATATGTAACCACAACCACACATATTTTTATATTTGGCCTTTCATGTTCATTGCCTTAACTGCTGTGCAGCAGCATCCGCTGTGTGGGGATCTCAATGGCTCTTACCTTAATGTTGTTGTTTTCGTTTAATGGCATTTTGCAAGATAGGCTTTATATGGCAGCAGCTATAACTGGTGGAGGAAGAACCTGGCAAAACCTTGGTAAGAACAAACAACCCACGCAAAGCAACTGGCAAACTTCCTCATATATCCATATCTACATTGGTCGAGTACAGATTCAAACCCACATGGACAGAGGTTAGATGGCAAAGATCGGTAAACCAAGTGCTTTTGACCATTCACCAAATAAGGCTCTGGTTCTTACATTGAATAAAAACATGTAAAATAATTTCAGTAACAAACAATCAATTAAAATTAACATTATGAAATGATCTCAGTATTTTAAAGAAAATTTATATAAATGTCCATAGTTTTATTAATTTAACAAGCTTATGATAATTTAATAGCAAATTATGAAAATAATGGACAGAGCAGACTTCTGAAAGATAGCTAGAGAAAATGCTGTTTGATTTAAACCTGTTACGTATCGGCTCGTTTAACGTAACAAAAGAAAAGAGTGAAGACAATAAGCTTTGTAAGTTTTAACAAAAATAATTTATTTCCCTAGAAAACACGGTGAAAAGGTGAAACTATGAAATAGGATTTACGCTGTGCGAAGAAAATCCAAACATTTGTCCTAGAATTGTGAAAATATATAAGTCCTATCAATAAACAGTTCTAACTGAATCTAAATTTGAATCTCAAGTTGGTTCCAAGATGGAGGATGATGACGTCAGATGAAGTCTTTACACAAATGTCCAGAATTTCCCGTTGAACCACAGTTTGTACTGTATGGTTCCAATTTAGAATGAATTTCACTGAATGTCTTTGTCCTAAACCACTTGTGTAGTTCTCCATGGAAAATAATTATTATTTAAAAAGTAGATGAACTCCTATAGCTGTCATCTATAACAAGACACATCTCGAGCTCTACAGATGTAAAGAAAAATAAACTCTTTCCAGCACAAGAAAAATAAAATAATACCTTCTTCTCAAGGTATAAGAACGACTCTGAACGACTCTGACCATTTCACAGGGACCTAAGTGTCAATAAATCGAACTGAAACGTCATTTCATGCACACGCACACCAAGAACGCGTGGTTATTTCAACATCTAATAATCGCAGTACACGATATAGTCACATGCGTAGAAAATGACATTGGCCACAACTAGTTGTTTAAGCTGGTTGTTTATCAACCCGACATTCTAAAATAATGCTTACGCAAGGCGAGAGTCATATTTACGTTCTAAATAAACACGTCGTTTCTTTCAAAAATATCATATCCCGTGATCATAATCATCATCATAATAAACTATAATGATACAAAAATGAAATAAAAAGAATTCAAATTTTAACAAACAAGTAATTAAATTACATGGTCGTAACACTTTCACCCACAAAGAAAAAAGAAAGATTTATGTCATAAAGTTTTCTTTTTTACCAGATGTAAACCATACATGAGGTAAAAAAAATTACATAAGAAGAACTCTTATGAATTATACAATGGTCTACATGAATATAATATTTCTATACACGGGAAAATGCATCTGCAATTGTCTTTTCCTTTGATGTGCCTGATGTCAAGATTGTATTCTTGCAAAAATAAACTCCATCTTAATAGTCATTGATTTTTATTTTTGATCCTGTTGATGACTGTAAGGGGATTGCGATCACTAAACACAACAACCGGAGAAGGATCTGAGTTTATGTAAACTTCAAAATGCTGTAATGCCAGTATTAAAGCCAAGCAGTCCTTCTCGATTGTTGAGTAGCTTCTATGGAGCTTATTTAATGTCTTAGAGAAATAGCACACAGGATGTTCTGCACCATTTCTATCATCTTGAATCAAAACTGCTCCAACCCCAACATCACTTGCATCCACAGAGAGTTTCAATGGTTGACTGAAGTTTGGAGCTGTTAGAACTGGTGCACTTTTAAGTATGGCCTTTAACCTATCAAAAGCCTCTTGACATTTTTCAGTCCAAATAACTTGATTTTCTTCCTCAACAAGTTTGTCAGATGTTCAACAATATTAGAAAAATTAGAAAAAAAATTGCGATAGTATCCAGCCAAATATAAAAATCGCATCAACTGCGTTTTACTGACAGGCACAGGAAATTCAGAAATAGCCTTGACCTTAGCATCTATAGGTTTAATTTGACCATGTCTCACAATATGTCCTAGAAAAGTAACACAAGCACGGCAAAACTCATTTTTTGATAAATTAATAGTCAAATTTGCATCAGTGAGTCTGTCAAAGAATTTCCGAATCGTGGCTAGATGTTCTTTCCAGGTGTTGTTGTAGATGATGACATCATTAATATAAGCATCATAATTGTCTAGACCAGAGGTAATCATATTCATAAGGCGTTGAAAAGTACTTGGATAACCCTTCATCCCGAATGGCATTACTTTATATTGGTAGAGTCAATCTGGAGTCACAAAAGACGAAATTCATTTTGCTCTTTCCGTTAGTGGAATTTGCCAAAAGCCTTTCAGAGGGTCGAATTTAGTGATGTATTTGGCATTTCTAATTTTGTCGATACAGTCATCGAATCTGTTTTTGTCACAATGTTCACCTTCCTATAATCAGTACACATTTGGAAAGTTTAATCCGGTTTCGGAACAATTATACACGGTGAACTCCAATCGCTCTTACTTGGCTCTATAACATCATTTTCCAGCAAATACTGAATCTCCTTTCTCAAGTATTCCTGTTTGAGAGGGTTCATCCTGTATGGGTGTTGTTTCATGGGTTTTGAATCTACAATTCCAACGTCATGAAAAATTTTGTTTGTCCTTGTAGGTACGTCTGGAAACAAATGCTCATATTCAGACAATAATTGTTTAAGTTCATTTTATTCTTGTTATTGTAAATAAAAACGTTTCTGATCTAGATTTTCCATAATTTCCAAATTCCGAATATTTGTTGTTCCAAGATCAATAAAATCCGACTGAATTCCTTCACTCAAATCCTCAATTGGTGGGACAGGTACAACTAAATTAACTGCATAATTTACATAGTAATACTCCATTAATTTATTTAGACTAGAGTACGAATATTATAATTTAACACATTAATTTTCTTTTTTGCATTGCAGGGGCCATAAAACCTTCTTTGAAGAAAATTCTGAGGAATGAGCAAGAGAGAATGGACTCCATTACAAATCTCAAAACTTCTCTCAGGTAAAGTTTTGTGCAGCCATAGTTTCACTTTTGACTTGAACTGCTGAATGCCTAATTCAAGCATAACAAGCTGGAAAAAAATTCCAGACATGAAATTTGACCTTTGACCAGTTTGAGCAAATTTGAGAAGGCCAAATTGAGTAATATTTCTCAAAGCAATTGCCTCTGGTAAATTTGTTGACGCATACATAATGGTCAACAAATATTGGTTGCCTGACTTGGTCTTTAGTAAAGGACCAATACAATCTACCATAATTCTACCAAATGGTTCGTCAAATGCACGAATAGGTTGCAGATGAGCCTTAGGTGTTTTCTGATTGGGTTTTCCTACCATATGACAAGTATGACAAGATCTACAAAATTTGCAAACATCACTTTTGATTTTTGGCCAATAAAAGTCACTCAAGATCTTGTGATAAGTTTTATTTATGCCTAAATGACCAGCCAGAGGAGTTTCATGGGTCAAACGTAGTATTTCCTGTCTGTAAGATTTCGGAACCACAATCTGATAGTTCACCTACCATTCGTCACTAGCAGCTACCTCGGGAGGTCTCCAGTTTCTAATAAAAACTCCACTTTTAATGACGTAACAGACAGGTACATCAGTAGATTTAGTTTCACTAATGGCCCTCTGAAACAAACAGGAGATCTCAGGATCTTTTTCCTATTCGGCGACAAGTAATTATCGTTTGTCACCTTGATTAGATAAAAGAGAATGAGTAGGAAAAAGAGGATCACTGTGATCAATATCTTTTGATTGAGCCAAATTAGAAGTGAAAGTGACCTGATCAAAAGCCTGACCAACACATGTATCAGCTACAAGAATACATTCCTTATCAAAATCATTCTCAAGAGCTTTCTTTGCAATAGCTCTGGTAACTGCACAAGTAGGGTATAACTCAGGATATTCTTTTTTAATGGGATCAACTTTGTGATCCAAAGAAGGTTTGTCAGTTACAAGTGGATTAACCAAACCCATGTCTCCAGCTAAAATAGACACTATACCGACTTTCACAGGTCCTGAAACTAAGTCTGATGACAAATTTACAGAATGGAGAGGAACATTAACAAAGCCGCACTCTACTCCCTGAATGAGAACACGCTTATTAGAACAAGGCTTCTCAGAAAAAGGCAAAGTAGCTGATAATAAAAGACTCTGAGAAGCCCACGTATCCCTTAAAATTTTAATAGGGATAGGATTGGCCAAATCACCCAAGAGTGATAATGAACCCTTCCACATGAATGGTTTATAATTCTCCATCATAAAATCAGACTGGAGTTTATTGGACCCAACAAATGTATTGCTTTTAATACATGACTGTGACCTTGGCCTCTTAGAAATAAGAGCATTTGGGATAGGTATATCTTGATTCTGATGCCTATATTTCAAACTGAAGTAATCATAAATATCGTGTCCGTTTTTCTTGCAATAGGTACACGTAGGAGGAGACAAGGATTTTGAATCAAGTTTATCAGAAGCTCGATTTTTAGAAGTTGTGCCAGATTGAATTTTAGAAGGAGTCGTATTAGGCTGAAATACGTTTCTACCAATAGACTGCTGAGTGAAAGATTTGCTTACAACAGGAACTTTATGAGTTAAGGAATACTTATCAGCAGCAAGAGCAGCATTTTCCAAGGTTTCAAGTTCATGCTCTTTAAGATGAGTCTTGACATCATTAGGAACACAGTTCTTGAACTCTTCAAGTACTACAAATTGTTCGAACCGCTCCGGTGGCCTAGTGGTTCGAGCGTCCGCCTCGGATGCGGGAGGTCGTGGGTTCGATCCCCGGCCGAGTCATACCAATGACTTACAAAAATGGTACTAATAGCTGCCTTGCTTGGCGCTCAGCATTAAGAGGTTATGGTTAGGACTGGTCGGCCTGGTGTCAGGATAATGTGACTGGGTGGGACATCATGCTACATGTCTGCGGCATGATGCCCCAGTACTAGACATCACTATAAACTGCCACACTGCAGACATCGTAACGATATGACTGGAAAATTTTTAAAAGCTGCTTAAAAATCCAGATCATATCACATCACAAGTTGTTCAAGACTTTCATAATCATATTCAACTTTTTCGGCTAAGCAACATCTCTTAAATAACTTTTGCCCTTGCAAATTCGACATAAATTTGTCCAGCTTCTTTAATATAGTTCCTGAATTTGTGCCGATAAGCCTCAGGGACTAACGCATAACCGTTTAAAATGCATTAACCAAATCATAATTATAACTTTGCAGTACTGACAGGGATGCGTAGATATTTCGGGCCTTGCCAAAAGTACACATTGCAATAATTGAGTCCAATGCTCAAAAGAGAAACTGCGGATCTAACTTTCAAGAAAAATGGAGAATACAATTACCTTGACTGGAATACGGCAAGTCCATTGGGATTACTGGTGTGACTTCTGATCGCGTGATTGCGAAGACTGTAAAAGTGAATTATCCTTTCGTTACAGGGTTTAAGAATTTTTAAAAATCTGCCCTTGTTCGCCACAAGATGTCTGTAGAACACATTATCACCTAAGACATTCTTTCACAATAACGAATTCAGTAAACTTGCAGAGACAATTCCATTATATGGATTACAAAGTCAAGAGATAATTGCAGATTCTGTTGGTCTTTAACTTTGCTGCAGCGAAAAATAGATCTAAAAGTTCAAGTGTAACTTATTAAAGAGAAGATGAATCATTAGCCTCTTTGATGTTTGGATAAATGTGTTTTAGGACGAAGTACAATGCAATTGATGATATTACTAGGAGTTCCAAGCTGCCCTAGCTGACCAGGTCAATGGGCTGCAAGCAGAGCAAAAGTCAACATTTTTTTTGCACATTTTGAACAGTAAATTTTATGCCATCACTATTCATAAAACCAATCAATATATGCATTTGTCACATGGACGACTTTTATTCTATCATTTTATGCATAAATCTTTGTGTTTTCTTTTGTATTTTCATATTTAAAATTATGTTTGTCTGAGGTATGTAAAGGGGATAAGTGTTTATTAACGATGAAAGGGTATTGTAAATCTAGCTAGCTATAGACTGTCATTTTAGTACGTTAAAACTACGAGACCTACCCCAGTTTCCAAGTTGTATATATCTAAATGGCATTTCTAATTTTTCTAGTCTGTAACAGCTCGGTAAATTTTCAGTTCAGCATCATTAAATGTAGCTAAAAGTATCTAATTCGTTTTAAATGCTTCGTGTAAAATGAATTAATTCGGCCTCATTTAGGAAATCAAAGAACAAGCAGTGCTCAACCACAAAACAGGACCATGTTTAAAAACGAAAAAAAAAAATTTTAAAAAAAGTTTGGGCTGAACAAATCAACACGAATTTATTGAAATTCTTTACTTTCTTAATATTTGTCTTTTGCTTTGTTGCATTCGTCAGTTCAAATGCATATGACTTAACTTTTTCTAACCTTGCACATTTCAGGTTTTTGGGTGCATTAAGAAACTTTACCTTGAGACATCCTATCCTCATACTGCTTCACATGGATAGCTGTGTATTATGATGACCAGTATTACATTGGACAAGTGTTGGAAATACACCAACCTGATCTGGCACTCGTACAGTTTTTATGCCAGATGAAAACCAAAACCGATCGTTTCAAATGGCCAGCCAGTGATGACATTGCCGAGGTTCAGTCGTGTTTTGTGTTTAATTGGAACTTTAATGTACAACTAGTTTCAAGCGATGGCCGAACTTGGAAAGTTGAAAGTATGGACACATTCACCGGCAATACAGCAGAACAAAATTTTCAAGCTACAACTTTGTTAAAGCTGTTACTTTTCTGACTATTTTAAACACAGCAGTCCTTTATGACATTTACCATAGCATATATTCCTTGAAGTGTACATTATCTTCGAAACGTTAGTCTTAGTGAAAGATTTTGATACTTTGTCAATGGTTCTTACTTTGTAACCTATCTTTGCTTTATCATAATTATATCTACATTATTAGGATGCATGCATTAAGGCTGTAATATGCTTCTTTTTGGTGCAAAAACCATCAAAATCAGGTACTAATTGATGAAGTTGCAAACTTTTGAGAATTGTTGTTTTTGCCTTTTTTTTGCCTATTTTCCGATATTGCTTCTGCCTTAAAATCTACTTTCACACCAATGTAGACACTCATTAAATACTGCATGAATTCTTCATATAATACCCTGCATTTTGGCACAAGAATTATTAAAATCTGTTAATAAATAAAAAGATTGTGACTTTTGAAATTTGTCGTTTTTGCATTTTTTCCGACATACGAATTTTTGCCTTTTTTTCCTGATTTCTATGATCTGGTACGGCAAAAGTTTCATACCCATTGGCCCAGAAAAAATTGGGCTTTGTTTTCAGAAGGTTTTCTCACAGGAACATCCTTTAATTTGCATTTAAACGTCAAAGTCTTATTATAGCAAGATTGCAAAGTCATGGAAAAGCTCAATTTCTTACTTTTCCTGTAAGGCCATCCCATGTAGTTTTACTGTTTTAGAGTGAACCTAATAAAAAAGACTTTTTTTTTTGTGTATGATTGTAGTGTTTGCATTTCTTGAATCAAAGAGAACTTGTCTAGTCTTGCAGTAAATGCCGCTGTTGTATAGCATCAAATTATTATTTTTTACTCGTCCGCAGTTGATGGCAATTGCATTTTCCCTCTAAAACTTTTAAAGGTCATATCTTGAAAAGTATTTGACCGATTTACATGATTTTGTCAACATTTTATTTTCATATTAAGGTCTTAAGGATGGTAACAAGAGCTTAGTGCTTTTAATTGTATTTGCTGATACCCTAAAAGTGCTTGGAATACCTAATATTACACATTATATGACAGGCAGTAAATTAATTGTCATTTGGTTAAAAAAGATTTATTTGGCTTTTCGTATTGGCTTATATATAATATGTTGGTCTATAATATTGCTACAAAAAGATTATAAGGAGACTGTTAAAAGTTGACTTTAAACTAAAAGAAAAATGAACCAATAAAATTATCCTTTGAATGGACAATGCATTTGTGTGTTAATTGTGTGTGTTGATTTATTTGTATTTTGAGAGAGAGAGAGAGAGAGAATGTTGTGCAAGTTGCAATATCCTATTTTGAGTTGAAAAAGTATGGGTCAGATGAAAATTTGTCAGTACATTTTTGACCCCCACATTTTTTATTTGAACCCCAGTTCTGATACCAAGTGGTTTTTTTACCCTCAATTTTAGACCTCTGGGGGATATACTGAATTAATCTGTGCCTCTTATTTTAGTACAATCTAAATTAAATCACCAAATATCTCTTTCAATAGAAACAAACCTGGGTTAAAATAAATGATACATCTGCGGATAAGCCAAAGGATTTACACTATCTGTTCGTCCACTAACTTAACTAACATGAATCAGTCCCTCCACTCAAACCACTGCCACATGCTTAGTGAGGTGTAAAATCCAGAGAAAGCCCATACTGACTTTCATAAAGAATTAATTTAAATAAAATACTACAATGCTTAGGGTTTGAAATGTGCTCAGGCACTGGAATGTTCTATTCAAAATAATTCTGGACACATAATATTACCTTTGTGTTTTCATGACTCACAGCATGTCCACCTATTCTGTGTATGTCTTTGAAAAGATGTCATGTTTATGTATCTGTCTATGAAAATGGAATACATTACTTTAGGCTATTCCATCAGCAATTTAAATGAGGATCTAGGTCAGTTTTATAGTCATTTTTGGAAACTTCAACATAACAATGCCACCAAATGGCAGCAGGTTGACAAGTTGATTAGCAGACGATTAAATAGGCATGCTACAACTTCTTGTAAAATTAAAAACCTGAATTAAGATGCACAATTGTCATCAGGTAAATATTTCCATCTTTAAAATAATTTATTTATCTGGATGAGCCTAGAAGATAAATATTAAATTCTTTTTCTGGGTTATACGTTCAAGATGGTCATGGGGTGGGTCTTGATGTTGACAGCCAGAAATAACATTTACACATGCATTTAAAAAAGAAATGTGGAACATTTTTTTACAGTTTATGTGGTGTGTGTGTGTGTGTGTGTGTGTGTGTGGTTTTGGATTTTAAAAGAAGCTTTACAAATTTTTCAGTAGTACCGTTACAACATCTGCAGTGTGGCAGTTTATAGTAATGTCTAGCACTGAGGCATCATGCCTCAGACACGTAGGACGATCTCCCACCCAGCCACATTATCCTGAAACCTGGCCGACCAGTCCTAACACTAACCTCGTAATGCTGAGCGCTTAACAAGGCAGCTGTTAGTACTATTTAATTAGTCTTTGGTATGATTTGCCACTGTTCAAGCTAGCGACCTTCTGCATGCAAGTTGGATGTTCTAACCATTAGGCCACCAGAGCAGTCATACATTTTATGAAAATTATTTATCTAAATTAAAGGACAATCATTCTTTCTTGATACAAATTGGATTTTCAACCTGGAGCAATTTCTCCAACCACCCTGGGGAGACTTCTCCAGATACAATGGGGGAAGTTCTTCATGGGGCAATTTCACAAAAAGCAATTTTTCCATGGGGCGAGTTCTCCATGTGCTTCATCTAAAGTTCTACTAAACACTCCTAGGCCTGACAAAGCCACACAAAGCTCGATGAAGTCTTAAAAAGTCTGACCGAGTCATGTGAAGTCAACAATGAAAACACTCCAATGTATTTATATCGTAAATGATATTGCTGAATAAAAGTCAGACGAAATCAATTTGAAATGAACGTTTTGATTTTAAAATAATTTGATAAAACGTGTATAAAAATAACATATCTTCCTTTTTCTCGTCAAGTTACCAAACATATGTTGACAACCATTTTACTTAAATGGTTTTTCTCCAGCATAAATCCTCATGTGCTGTTTTAAATTTCCACTCTGATTAAACATTTTGTCACACACTTCACACTTGAATGGTTTTTCTCCAGTATGAATCCTCATGTGCTGCTCTAAATGTCCACTCTGGTTAAATATTTTATCACACACATCACATTTCAGTAGTTTTTCTCCAGTATGAATCCTCATGTGAAATTTTAAATTTCCACTCTGATTAAATATTTCATCACACACTTCACAATTGAATGGCTTTTCCTCTGGATTACAGCTCAGAAAATGTGCATTCACTGGAGAGTATTCTGATTATACATTTATGAACAGTAGGGTTGGCACACATTAGAATAGAACGTTGGTGGGTGGCAGTAAAATAGATAATTTACCTCATGAATTTATTTTAAAATACTAACCTTATAAAAATCACTGGGATGGTTTGGCATTCTGCCATTCATTAAATTTGAATGGTACACTGTTAAGTTCTGTACTCTATTATATACATTTTAAAATGGCATGCAACATGAGTAGTCCAGCACAAGGATCACATATGTGTTCTTTATAGATGTCCTATACATGAGAGTGTAATGTGCAAGGATTTAAGAGAAAGGCATGACACAACAGAGAGAGAGAGAGAGAGAGAGAGAGAGAGAGAGAGAGAGAGAGAGAGGAAATGTGAGAGGAAGGCAGCA